>OVBA01006501.1:0-16805 GCA_900406435.1 Lepidium aucheri
TTTTACCCTAGATATTGCGTATGGCTTCGCTTTCACATGTTTCCGCATATCATTTGGTAGCATGGTCCTACGAAGATATGGAATCATCCTCGCGTACGGCCTGTTTGCAAAAAAAAGGTAATCACATTCGTAAGTTAGATCAACCAAGCTCTACCAAGATCTACCAAAGGTCTACCAAGATCTACCAAGATCTACCAAATGTCTACCACGATCTACCAAAAGTCTACCAAGATCTACCAAATGTCAACCAAGATCTACCAAAGGTCAACCAAGCTTTACCAAAGGTCAACCAAGCTCTACTAAATGTCAACCAAGCTCTACTAAAGGTCAACGATCTATAAATCTCTATCATTAAGTTGTAGATGAAGAGTACCTGACTGAGTCTATCAATACTTGATACGAAATAGCTGAGAGGGCAGGATCGTATATGCTCACTGTCTCCTTAACCAAATCAATGACAACCGCAACCCAATGGACGTTTTGGATGTTATGAGCAAGGTACAATGTGTCAACATCCCGAAACCAGTGCTTCCTTGTTTGACACCATATTGGTAGTAGCCTAGTATACATTTCGAGAAAAGACTCATCGAACATATACTTCTGAGGGTTTACCTCGAAGGCGTCGTACTTCGTACACCACAACCAACATAGTCTAGGATCAAGAAATGCTATCCTATCACTATGATATGGAGTTAGATTCTGCAAAGATCTTCGACGGAACAAATTCATACCGCTACTCATGTGCTGCACATAACAAGGTAACATAATATTAACACAACGAAAGTCAACCAAGTAAGATTGTAAACTTCACCAAACTCTACCAAAGCTCTATCATAGGCAACCAAAGTTTACCAAACTCTAACAAAGATCTACCATAGGTTAACCAAAGATCTACCATAAGTCAACCAAAGATATACCATAGGTCCACTAAACCTCTACCAAGGATCTACCATAGGTCAACCAAACTTTACCAAACTCTACCAAAGATCAACTAAACTCTAGCAAGGAACTTACCAAATCTGTGAACCATCCGTACGTATCGTGTGGCCATAAACGTCTAGGCATCAGCGACTGGAGATAGAACTCACCTAACAGACTAATGTCGTCCACCGCGTTATCCCTACAAACCGTGGAAATTAGCAAACATCATAGACATTAGAAACGTATCACAAAGAATATCAGATCCTTACAATTTGCGTATGACAAGGAGACGAAGCCGATTTACTTTGGGATGGTGTATTGCTCCGAATGGATCGTATGCGTTAGGGTTAGTCGGAACTATGTCATTTGTTATGATGCGCCTCATAACAGAACTTCCTTCGAACAAGGATTTTTGTATAAAACACAAACAATTCTTAAGCATTTAGAGATGAAAACTGTATATCTAACTAAATTGTAAACTCCACCAAGGTCTACCAAACCTCCAACCAAGCTCTACCAAAACATCAACTTAACTCTACTAAAGGTCAACCCAACTATACCAAAGATCTACCAAACTCTAGCGAACTAAATACCTGGTTCGCAGCAAGGGTACATGTTCGAACTGCTTTGGGGAGCATGTCCTCAATGTATATCCACTCACTCTTTTTATTAGGGACCTTCACTCCATCGTCCAGAATCTTACATTCGCTATCGTCCTTGAGACTTATGATGGCAAGTTGGGACTCTTCTTGAGATAACCCCAAATCCCCAGTTGGAGTTTGAATTGGAGTTTTAAGCTGACTACTAACCTCTGGATTCCTAGCAATTTTCAATGATGGGGACAAAGGGTCAGAGGCTTCCTGCTCCTCAAGCAACCATTTCTTCTACAAGCAAACAAAAAAAAACAATGTAAAAAAAAACCAAAATCCACCAAGCTCTACCAAAGTCAACCAAAGCTCTACCAAATATCAAAGCTACAAAACTACCTCAGGATCATGAGGACGCCATAGTGCTAGAGTACTATTTTAGGTTGTTTTTGTATCTGTTTAGCTAGTTTCCCTTGCATTTGAGTCCATTTAGGTTAGTTTTGCACTTTTTGCATTTGCATTTGGAGTTTTGGGGTTTTCCTAGGTAATGGAGCAAAAAGGAGCCTAAAATGGAGCTAAAATATCGGAACAAGCTGCTAAAGAGAAGAAGTTGCTCAATACTCGGATCACAGCCTCGCAGTTCACTGGCGAGGATCACTCGGTTCACTAACAGAAAGAAGCCTCAGTCGCCTGCCTCGACCTATCCATTGCGAGGGAAGCTCAACCTGAACTACTCAGACCATCTACTCGGCACTAACCTGCGAGGACAACATCAAGACTACTCCTCGATGTCCAAACTCGCCTTTGACCAGCGAGGAGAATATTTCCGGTTAAAAACTTAAATCGGTTTATCCAGTACAGTTATGCTAATAACTCTATAAATTCCCTTTGTTGGTCATTTTATCAATCATATTATGTTTAGCAAATAGAAAACTTTCTCTAATTTCGTTGTAGCTTTATATTTGGATCTTAAGGTACTTTGTTTATTCTTGCGTTTATGCTTTAATGGATTAAGTATTTGCTTAGATCTTTGTCATTTACTTTCTGCTCTTTATTTTTCTTATTGTTGTTTATGCTTATGAATATGAAATCTCCCTTGATCCTCCACTCTCAAATGATGATGATTGAGTAGATCCTTGTGGATCTGGAGGATAGGGAGATCGGAGGAGAAATCTCTGATCCACTCGCCTATGCGAACATGGGTTTGATCCGATCTCTTCTCTTATGACCGAGCTTAATGCTGATCTCTCTCTGATCAAGAGAGATCTGATTTGGGCCGAAACCCCAAAGCTAACGCTAAGGGGATCGGAGACCAAAGTGTCATATGAGAGATGAATTTGATCCACTGAGGAGAGATCTAGCATGTGGATTGGTCATTAAACACTTTGGGCAGGACTTTATGCTTTGGATCCGGCTTGATCGCGGCTAGCGTCGTATTGGATCAGCCGGATCGGAAAGGGATCTTCACCATGAGAGTGGGTTGATCTAGCTTGTCCCGGTTTAGAGCTCGCCTTATATAGGTTGGCGGTGTTGGATCGGTTAACCGCTGATCACCCATTCTCTATCCTCTAGATTCATGTTTAATTCCATAGTTTATTGCATTTGCTAGTTTGCACTCTGTTTTGTGATCATTTCCCTGTTTTGAATCCATTTGCTCTGTTTTATTTTGTCCTTTAGTGTAATTTGTCCTATTAACTAGTTTAAGAGCTCACATGAATATTGGCCTAACTTTGTGACAGATCGTTAGGTTGCTTGGACTTGATCTTAGTACTAGATAGGCTGTTTGCAAGTACCTCCGAGTATTGGTTCGACAATCCATCTACTTATCACCATACCTCAATGATTTGATGGCTTAGACACGAAAAATCTTGTTATCAAACCAGAGCTCCCTTGTTTGCTTCCTCATCCATTCCCCTTATTGTTCCTTCAATCTCAAAGCATTGCCCGTCGATTGTAGGCTTTTTTCTTTCTTCCTTGAGCTCGAACATCATGCCAACTCCTTCTCCAACCTTTAGTTCAATGGTCTTGTTCCTCACATCAACCAAAGCTCTCACTGAAGCCAAGAAAGGTCTACCCAGTAGTAGTGGATCAGTAGGTTCTTCATCCATCTCTAATATTACAAAATCAGTAGGAACCAGCACACTTCCAACACTTATTGGTACATCCTCGAGTAGTCCCCATGGCTTTCTTGTTGTTCTCTCTGCGAGGACCAATGAGATTTTGCAATCTTTGAAGTTTGCGTACCCCAGCTTTTGCGCACTGATTAGTGGGATCAAACTGATGGATGCTCCAAGATCACAAAAGCAGTTAATGAATGTTAGATGCCCTACTACACATGGAAGTGTGAAGCTTCCCGGATCACTTAACTTTTCCGCGATGAAATTTTTCCTCTGAACTGGGAGAATTGGTACCAATACCGATCCATATGATCATATCCCAACAGCCATACATTCGTCTTCTCGTTCCTTATGTGACTCCTTCAAAAATTTATTTTATTGCGGTATTAAGGCAAAAGCATCCATGATAGGAATTTTTAGCTCTATGCTGCTCATTTGCTTATCAAAAAGGACCTTCTGTTTCTCCTCTTGATTTTTCTTTCAATGCGAAGGGAAATGTGCTTTGGCTTTGGTTGCAACCACATGTGCAACTCCTTCTATCGCCTTTAGGTTGGGATAGTTTGGCTCTTCTCCTCACTGCACAGGCGAGCGAGGGCTCTCCTTGAGTTGTGCAGTTTTTCCAGTAGTCAGATCATCACTAGCCTCTCCTCGCTGCTCAGGCCTGCGAGGTGTATCTCTGAGTTGTACGCAACTGGCATTATTCTTGGCTTGTTCTGCCCCCAGCTTGACTAACGCTATCCTCAGCGTTTTTCTTTGGTCCAATTACTGATAGGAGCACTTTGCCGGTTATGAGAGTGATTGACTGAGCCGTATACTCTTTTGGATTTTGAACGGCTTTTCCAGGTAACTGACCGATGGCTTTAGTGGATGACGATGCTTGGTTGCTCTCCACATACTTCAGTCGTGCGTTGAGGGTTTTAAACTTACAATTGAGCTCATTATAGGTTGCATCAATTCGGCTATGTACCATGCAAAACTTCCTGGTAATTTCCGCTTGCTGGGCGGTTTGGCTTTGCAATATTTGTTGGAGCATATTCATCACGTCCGGTTGGTCTTCCTTTGTGGTCGGAGGTTGAGTTGGAGCTGGTGCCGGCTTAAGGCTTTGCTGCCATTGTTCCTTGTGTATCCAAGCTCGTTGCTTTTGTAGATACACTTGATCTTGTGGGTTGGCTACGTTTCTGCTTTGATAGCTCAAGTTCGGGTTTTGCTTATAGTTGAACCATGGTTTAGATCCACTTTGATTCTGAACAAAGCAAATTTCCTCCAGTTTTTCATCCTCTCCCGCTTGTACTATTTGCTCTTTCACAAGATTGACTTGATTGTTGTGGACCATTAGCAACTTTTCTAGCTTCTCATGGAGTTGCTTCAGCTCTTTACGCGCGGATGTGTCCGAATCAGAAGTTCCCCTAACAGCTCGGTCATACTACTCGCCGTACTGTCCATCAGCTAGAGCGAGGTTTTCTATTAACGTTGTTGCCTCATTGATCTCCTGCTGCAAAAGCTCCTGTGGCTCACAGTATCCAATAACATTTGTATCCTCGGGTGAACTCCTAGGTAGAAGTTGTTGAGCATAGTGTCCTCCCAGAAACCATGATGGGGACACTAAGCCTAATAGGTGTTATATCTGTCCCATGCCTCGGCCAATGACTCGGGGCTCTGCTGGACAAAATTTGATATGTTGTTCCTTAGCTTTGCCGTCCGTGATTTGGAGAAAAACATGGTAAGAAATAGGTGCTTGCACTCCGGCTAAGTGGTGATGGATCCAGTGGGAAGGCGTTTCCCACTGATGAGCTCTATCCCAAAGAGAGTAGGGAAAGAGCCTGATCTTCAACGCGTCTTCACTCACTCCATTGATGTGAGTGAGCGTCCATAGTCTCTCAAACTCATCGAGATGGTCGAGGGGGTCCTCCGAGGGTACGCCATGGAACTTGTTGTTCAAGACCATCGCGATAGTCCACTCTTTATCTCGAAGTTATTGTTTTCGTTGTCGGCAGTTGGCTCCCATTCCGTATCGTATGAGTACTCAGGGCATCATTCGCATCAATATAGCGAGGGCGACGAGCTGGATTTTGTGCTCGTGCCTGGTGGGCGGCCTCATTTACCAACGGTGGTGTTCCGTCCGTCGTCGTTCGTGGAAGTGTATTGTCCAGATCTGGCAGTTGTTGTTGCATTCTGGTACGCTCTCCTCTGACCTCACGAGTGAGAATGTTGATATCGTCTATGGGTGGCTTAAGGTGGTGAGAACCTTTCGATCTTGTGTGCATCAACCAACAAACTCGCACTGACTACTCGCTTAACTCGTAGGAGTTAATGCGAGGGTGATGATTCTGTGTCTGCCCTCAGTGCTAGATGTCAAGGGTAACCTACGAGGCATGCAAGAAAAAAAACAACGACTTATCAATAAGATGGAAGCTTGGTCCTTATAGATCCAAGCTGAGTGAAGCAAAGACAAGTTATAATATCAGTAACACAAAACCTGATCCTAAGACTAGTAAATTATAAATTGGAACAAGCAAATCCGATTTGGCAACGGCGCCAATTTAATAAAAGAGTTTTTCGGTTCCTCTATCAAATCAATTGAGCATAATGGTAAGTAAGGTGGAAGTTGTCAAAACAAATACTTAGAGATGCTTGTAAACAACCTATCTAATACTAGATCCTAGTCCAAGTAACCTACCATTCTGTCACAATGATAGATCATGATATCTAGATAAGCTTCAAAACTAGAGAATAGGACAAAATACACAAAATGACAAAAATAAAAAAGAATGGAAATGACCTAAACAAAGAAATAGCATAAAAACAGAGCACAACAATTGCAATAAGATGAAAATTAAATTAAAGGCAAGGATCTAGAGGATAAGGAGGTTGATCGGCGATAAACTCGCCGATCCCAACTCGCCAAAATCGTTTGAGCAATCTCTAGACCGGGACTAGATTAGATCAACCCGCGCTCGTAGTGAAGATCCCTATCAAAATCGGCTGATCCATCACGGCTCTCACTGCGATCTGGCTAAATCAGAAGCATTAAGCTAAGCCCAACTCGTCTAACTGCCGACCCACATGCTAGATCTCTCTGTGGCGGATCAAGCCATCACCAACAAGGCACTTGGTCTCCGCTCCCATCGGCGCTAGACTTAGGTCACGGACCACATCAGATCTCTCTTGATCAGGGAGAGATCAGCATTAAGCTTGGCCTAGTTAGAAGAGATCGGAGTTCAGATCATGGCTAGAACGGCGAGGGAATCAACAGATTCACCTCTGATCTCCCTTTCCTCGAGATCCACACGGATCTATGCGCACCTCATGAGTGAGGGCGGAGGAGTAGGGATGATCTCGATTGCAAAAATATAAATAAACTTGAAATGAAATTGCAGAAAGTAAAGAAGAAGAAAAAGATAAACTTAATTCATATAAACTTCAAAGGATAATCGTAAAGCAATAATCAGAAAGAGTACCTTCAACAAAGCTTAAAAGAAACAATAAAAATAGAGAGAGTTTTTCAGCTAAACAACAGATGAATGATAAGAGTGTGATTAGAGGGTATCTATAGGGTTATTTGCTTAACCCTAATGGTTAAACCGACTTAAGTTGGTCAATCAGGAATTTTTGTAAGTCTTGCCCACAGAGTCCTTGCGGGAGCTTGGGCACTGTTGAGTGATTCTTGTCTTGGTCCTCGTGGGTTGAGACTGAGTGAATGGTCCGAGTATAGTCTTTGTGATGAAGAGATTGATCTTCTCTCGCGGCAAATTGGTTGAGGCTGGTGACTGAGTAATAGGATCCTAGACCATGGACCATTGACCGTGGTACAAGGTTTAGATTTGGTTGTTGAGTTTTTGGCTAAATATAGCAAGGATAAAAGAGAGACGAACTTCCTTGGGAAACATGTCAAACATAAAGAGGAGACGAACTTCTTAGACATGTTTCAGCTGCCTAAACTCAATGACTTATCCATCAGTCAAGCACCCGAGCAGGACACAAGGAGCTCAGTTCAACAATGTTCTCTGGAGGATATTGAGGACATGCGGTTACTTATCAAGGAAATGAAGACGCTACAAAACAAACTAAAGCATACTGATAATTTATGTGGCTTACTGACTCAATCATATAACTCCTCGAAATGAAATCATCCCAAAAGAAGCTTTGACCTGAAAGTTATGGATTTTAGAAGTTGGACCTTTTGTGCTAAGGCCTTATTCGCGACAAAGCCAAATATCAAGCTACACATCCCACCTCAGAAGCGGCCTTCAATTCGGACCACTTTGAGACTACTATTGGGTCTTTCACGGTTCCATCAAGCCAAATCACGCATCAATTCACCATTGGATCATCCAGATACACGCCCAACAGTAAGAAGATCCGATCTGGTGCTGTTAAAGGAATGTTCGGGATTTGCTTGCTTCAAAAGACCTCATACTTATGTGTGGCGTCCAGGAGACTCTTTAACACACTCCACACGCGGAAACTCAACTTACCATATTTAGAGACCGCGTGAGACTTTATTGAGTTTGATTTATTTTTAGTTTGTGTATAATTTTTTGTATCTTGTTCATGAATGCTGCGCCATTCTAGCCTATCATTAGTAGATTCCATTGCATGATTGTAGAGCTTGATTGGCTCCATTTAAGCCCGTTGTAGGCATAACCAATGAGCTATATATAAAGCTCCTTGCGGTCATGTAATTTTAAACCAATGAACAATAAAGTTACCGTTTTCTCTCAAACATTTTGCCGTCTATTTTCTCTTTGAGGAGTCAAGAGTTATAGCTGAGGTCTTTCTAGTGAGGAGTCCTAAAGACCGGTCAAACTTATCACAAGTTCCATCACCAACTCGTGTGGCATTCATCACCTTCCGCACCATTCACCTTCACATATTGAAGATCGACTCTAGAAGTCTTTTCAACCGGATCTTGCCACTTCCAGTTCACAAGGATTGATCCTTGAGGTCTTCTTGTGAATATTCAGAATTCAAAANTATTCAGAATTTGAAACCATCCACGAGGAGCATATTATTTTGGTATCAGAGCCAAAGGTTCCTATCTATCCAGGTTGTATTCATCCAACCTTTATTTTTATATTTCTGTTTTTTTTTGTTTTGTTGTTTGAATTTTATAAAATCCATAAATAGCCATAAAAATCTATTTATTTTTGCTACGTTAGTTTAAAATCCAGAAAAGCCATAAAAAAGTTTTATTTGATTTTTACAAGTCGTTTGCTATTTTATTTTTATAAAAGAAAACCATAAGAAGTATTTTTCATCTGTTTTTCTTGTTCGAATTTTATAAAAATAATAAAAACCCATAAAAGTCCAGTTATTTTTGTTCTAGTTAGTTTAAAACCCAGGAAATCCAAAAAAAATTATTTGATTTTTAGAAGTCGTTTGCTATTTTATTTGTTAAAAAGAAAATCAAAAATGAATTCTGTTTTAGTTTTGTTCTTTTGATTGTTTCTTTGTTTTAATAGAAAAACAAAATAAATTAAAATCGTTTTGCTTTGTTTTTTATTAAGTCTCTTATTGACTTGTGCAAAGATATGGAGTACGAAGAAGAACTGAACAACTACAACACTTCCGAGATTGATTGGGGTGATGAGTCCGACCAGAACTATTGGGAGGTAGAAGAAGAAGAATGGGGAGGATCCCATTATGAGGACAACAAATCAACGGAGGCGTCAAGGACTAAAGATGACAGCTTAGAAGGAGGATATGAAGAAAATGCAGTGCTTGGAGAGCTGAATCTCAAGCCACTCTACAACAAACGCAACACCTCCTACCAAACTCCATATATATTTGAACCTGAGGTAACTCTAAGTTCCAATCACAAACTAGGTGCTGATCTTTGTTTATATGAATTTTCTGGTAGTAGAAAGGGCAACTTGCGTTGGGAGTCCAGCATGGATGAGTACTTTAGGTACTATTCCATCACTAAAGAAGAAAGGCTTACATACTGTCTAGACCAGTTCAAAGGAGACGCTAAAAGATGGTGCTACCAAGAGGAGGATTACATATGGTACTACAAGGAGCCACCCATAAGAACATGGGGTGAATTAAAGTGGATCATGAGGTAGAGATATGCACCTCACAGCCTGACAGAAATGAAGAAAAACAATTACCTTCCAAAGGAATCAAGCCGAAGAGATGAAACTCCTAATCTGAACAGGGAATACAGTCCTAAGGAAGTTCCAAGAAAGAAAGTCTCCTCAACAATGGGTTCAAGGAGTAAAAAGCTTGCTACACAAGTAAGATCCGAGAGGAAATATTCAAGGAAACTTGAGAAAGAACTGAGGCCAACCAGATCACTAGGAGGTAGTAAAGAGGAACGTGAAGTAACTAGTTGTTGTGATCCGCAAGTAAACAAGAAATAAGAAATTGTTTCAGCCTCTATGACTGAAAAGGTACAAGTTACATAATCTCAATCTGTTTACAATGATCCCATGACTGTTATGATGCGCTTGCCTTTTTCCGTAAGTGCTGAGAAAAGTGCAAGAGCTAAGGGAGAATGATTAGTTACATTGGTGACACCTGCACGTCAAGAAGAGCAATGGCACAAGGCTAAAGAACCATCTAAGGTCAAAAAAGTACAAGAAAAGCCAACTAAACAAATGGTAGCTCCAAAGCTAAATGACATGTCTTTACTTAAGCCCCACAAAAATTAGCGAAGTAAGTCTTCAAATCCTTGTGAGTCACATGAACTGATTTGTTATAGATGTCAAGGAAAGGGAAACAAAGCTAAGGAGTGTCCAACAAAACGAGTTGTTAAGTCCACATTGCTAGAATTGAAAATGGGTTCACAAAAGCCAACTAATAATCTAGCTAATTCAGATTTTATACCTTCCACTTCGAGCATTATGCACTTGTCTTTGTCAAAGGATATTGAGACAGTTTTAGGAGCAAAAAAGGAGGCAAGAAATGTTGACAACACTTTCATAATCAAACAAGAACCACCAGATAGTCATCAACAAGTGTTGGTCCAAGGAGAAAAGTAAAGAAATAGCACAAATGAACCATGAAGACACTTCCAAAAAAGTACAGGTCACTTCAAGAGTACAAGGAGATTCTCAGATAAAGGAAACAACCGCCAAGCCTGGGAAAAGCGTCCATAGTTCCTTGCTAATCAAGGAGGAGCCACCCGACAAAAAGACTAATCCAAGCCGTAATAAACAATACTTGGGAGGTAAATTGGTTTTGAGGAAAAAATTTTTTAAAGAGGGAGGGAATAATAAGATCCCCCCTAGACCACGGACCATTGACCGTGGATAAGGTTTAGATTCGGTTGTTGAGTTTTTGGCTAAATACACCAAGGATAAAGGAGAGACGAACCTCCTTGGGAAAAATGTCGAAGATAAAGAGGAGACTAACTTCTTAGACATGTTTCAGCTGCCTTAACTCAATGACTTATCCATTAGTCAAGCACCTGAGCCGGTCACAAGGAGCTCACCTCAACAAAGTTCCCCAGAGGATATTGAGGACATGCGGTTACTTTTCAAAGAGCGTCAGACGCTAGAAAACGAACTAAGACATAATGATAATTTATGTAGCTTCCTGACTCCATCATATAACTCCTCGAAGTGAAATCATCCCAAAAGAAGCTTCGAGATGAAAGTTATGAATATTAGAAGTTGGACCTTTTGCGCTAAGGCCTTATTCGCGACAAAGCCAAATATCAAGCTACACCNAAAACATCCCAGATCAGAATCGGCATTCACTTCGGACCACTTGGAGATTATTATTGGGTATTTGACGGTTCCAACAAGCCCAAGAACACATCAATCCACCATCGGATCCTCTAGATACACGCCCAAGAATAAGAAGATTCGATCCGGTGCTGTTTAAGAAATGTTCGGGATTTGCTTGCTTCAAAGACGTCAGCCTTTTGTGTGGCGTCCAGGATACTCTTTAAACCACTCCACACATGGAAACTCAACTTACCATGTTTAGAGACCGCGTAAGACTTTATTGAGTTTGATTTATTTTTAGTTTGTGTTTAATTTTTCATATCTTGTTCATGAATGTTGCAACATTCTAGCCTATCATTAGTAGATTCCATTGCATGATTGTAGAGCTTGATTGGCTACATTTAAGCCCGTTGAAGGCACAACCAATGATCTATATATAAAGCTCCTTGCGGTCATGTAATTTTAAACCAATGATCAATAAAGTTATCATTTTCTCTCAAACATTTTGCAGTCTATTTTCTCTTTGAGGAGTCAAGTGTTATAGCTGAGGTCTTTCTAGTGAGGAGTCCTAAAGACCGGTCGAACTTATCACGATTTCCATCACCAACTCGTGTGGCGTTCATCACCTTCCGCACCATTCAACTTCACAGATTGAAGATTGACTCTAGAAGTCTTTTCAACCGGATCTTGCAACTTCCAATTCACAAGGATTGATCCTAGAGGTCTTCTTGTGAATATTCAGAATTCGAAACTAGCCACGAGGAGCATATCACCGAGGCACCTTTTCTTGAGCGTTCCGAGCAGTCCTCGCCTTGCGATCCATGAGGTAGCAATCCGAGGTTGCACGATCTTTTTCGCCTAGCAGCTGATCCAATTGTCCTTAGCTCCATTTTTAGCTCCTTTTCTGCTCCTTTTCCTAAATAAAACTACCGACTCCAAATGCAAATGCAAAGAAAGCAAAACAAACCTAAAAGGACCTAACTAAACGGAAAATCTATCTAGACGGATGCAAAACAACCTAAAATAGGACTCTAAAACCATCAAAACTCACACACATCAAGAAGCACATGAGTCAATAACAAGAGAGTTAGACGGTTTCTTAGAGTATAGGTGCTAGTTCAAAGTTCTCTATCAACTTAAGGTTACTAAACAAGTAGTGAGAAGCATAGTAGTCAACAAAAAGAGCTTTAGAAGGTTTGTGAGAGTATAAGTGCTAGCTCAACGTACTCTATAAACTAAAGGTTAGTAAACACATCGTGAGAAGCACATGAGTAAGTAACAAGAGATTTGGTTGGTTTTTGAGAGTATAAGTGCTAGTTCAACATTCTTTATAAACTTAAGGTTACTAAACAAGTGGTGAGAAGCACATTTGTCAATAACAAGAGAGTTAGACGGTTTGTGAGAGTATAAGTGCTAGTTTAACGTTCTCTATCAACATACAATGACTAAATAAATGGTTATAAGCACGTGAATCAATAACAAGAGAGTTAGACAGTTTGTGAGAGTATAAGTGCTAGTTCAGTGTTCTCTATCAACTTAAGGTTATTAAGCATTAGTCAATAACAAGAGAAATAGACGGTTTTTGAGAGTATAAGTGCTAGTTCAACATTCTCTATCAACTTAAGGTTACTAAACAAGTGGTGAGAAGCACATTTGTCAATAACAAGAGAGTTAGACGGTTTGTGAGAGTATAAGTGCTAGTTTAACGTTCTCTATCAACATACAATGACTAAATAAATGGTTATAAGCACGTGAATCAATAACAAGAGAGTTAGACAGTTTGTGAGAGTATAAGTGCTAGTTCAGTGTTCTCTATCAACTTAAGGTTATTAAGCATTAGTCAATAACAAGAGAAATAGACGGTTTTTGAGAGTATAAGTGCTAGTTCAACATTCTCTATCAACTTAAGGTTACTAAACAAGTGGTGAGAAGCACATTAGTCAATAACAAGAGTGTTAGACGGCTTTTCAGAGTATAAGTGCTAGTTCATCGTTCTCTGTCAACTTAAGGTTACCCAACAAGTTGTGAGAAGCACATTAGCCAATAACAAGCGAGTAGGACGTTTTGTGAGACTGTAAGTGCTAGTTCAATGTTCTCTATCAACTAAATGTTACTAAACAAGTGGTAAGAAGTACATAAACCAATAAGAAGAGATTTTGACGGTTAGTGAGAGTATAAGTGCTAGTTCAACGTTCCCTATCAAATTATGGTTACTAAACCAGTGGTAAGAAGCTTATAAGCCAATTAGACAAGAGTTAGACGGTTTGTGAGAGCATAAGTGCTAGTTCAACGTTCTCTATTAACATTAGGTTACTAAACCTAAGGCAATAACAAGAGAGTTAGATAGTTTTTGAGAGTATAAGTGCTAGTTCAACGTCCTCTATCAACTTAAGATTACTAAACAAGTGGTGAGAAGCACATTAGTCAATAACAACAGCTTTAGATGGCTTGTGAGAGTAATTGTTCTAGCTCAATATTCTCTATCAACTTAAGGTTACTAAACATGTGCTGAAAAGCACATGAGTCAATAACAAGAGATTTTGTCGGTTTTTGAGACTAGAAGTGCTAGTTCAACCCTTTTGTATCAACTTAAGGTTACTAAACAAGTGGTGAAAAGCACATTTGTCAATAACAAGAGAGTTAGACTGTTTGTGCGAGTATTAGTGCTTGTTGAATGTTGTCTATCAATTTAAGGTTACTAAACAAGTGGTGAGAAGCATGTGAGTCAATAACAAGGGAGTTAGATGGTTTGTGAGAGTATAAGTGCTAGTTCAATATTCTCTATCAACTTAAGGTTACTCAACATGTGGTGAGAAGCATGTGAGTCAATAACAAGAGAGTTAGACGGTTTCCAAGAGTATAAATGCTAGCTCAACGTTCCCTATCAACTTAAGTTTACTAAAAATATTGCGAGAAGCACATGAGTCAAAAACTAGCGATTTGGACGGGTGTTTAGAGTATACATGCTAGTTCTACCTTCTGTATCAACTTAAGGTTACTAAACAAGTGGTGAGAAGCACATTTGTCAATAACAAGAGAGTTAAAAGGTTTGTGAGAGTATAAGTGCTAGTTCAATATTCTCTATCAACTTCAGGTTACTAAACAAGTGGTGAGAAGGACATAAGCCAATAAGAAGAGAGTTAGACGGTTTGTGAGAGTATAAATACTCGTTCAATGTTCTCTATAAACTTAAGGTTACTAAACCTGAGTCAATAACAAGAGAGTTCGACGGTTTTTGAGATTATAAGTGCTAGTTCAACAGTCTCTATCAAGTTACGATTACTAAACAAGTGGTGAGAAGCACATGAGTCAATAACAAGAGAGTTAGGTGGTTTGTGAGAGTATAAGTGCCAATTCAATGTTTTCTATCAGCTTAAGGTTACTAAACAAGTGATGAGAAGTGCATTTGTCAATAACAAGAGAGTTAGATAGTTTGTGAGAGTCTAAGTGCTAGTTCAACGTTCTCTAAAAACTTAAGATTAAACAAGTGGTGAGAAGCACATTTGCCAATAACAAGATACTTACACGGTTTTTGAGAGTATAAGTGCTTGTTCAACGTTATCTATCAACTTAAGGTTACTAAACAAGTGGTGAGAAGCCCATGAGTCAATAACAAGAGAGTTAGATGGTTTGTGAGAGTACAAGTGCTAGTTCTACGTTCTCTATCAACAAGGTTGCTAAACATGAGTCAATAACAAGAGACTTAGACGGTTTTTGAGAGTTTAAGTGCTAGTTCAATGTTCTCTATCAACTTAAGATTACTAAACAAGTAGTGAGAAACAAATTAGTTAATAACAAGGGCGTTAGATGGCTTGTGAGAGTATAAGTGCTAGCTCAATGTTCTCTATCAACTTAAGGTCACTAAACATGTGCTGAGAAGCACATGAGTCAATAACAAGAGATTTGGTCGGTGTTTGAGAGTGTACGTGCTAATTTAACCTTTTGTATCAACTTAAGGTTACTAAACAAGTGGTGAGAAGCACATTTGTCAATAACCAGAGAGTTAGACGGTTTGTGAGAGTATAAGTGCTTGTTGAATGTTCTCTATCACCTTAAGGTTACTAAACAAGTGGTGATAAACACGTGATCAATAACAAGAGGGTTAGGCGGTTTGTGAGAGTATAAGTGCAAGTTCAATGTTCTCTATCAACTTAAGGTTACTCAACAAGTGGTGAGAAGCACGTAAGTCCATAACAAGAGAGTTAGACGGTTTCTAAGAGTATAACTGCTAGCTCAACGTTCCCTATCAACTTATGGTTTCTAAACATGTGGTGAGAAGCACATAAGTCAATAAAAAGCGATTTGGAAGGTTTTTGAGAGTATACATGCTAGTTCAACCTTCTGTATCAACTTAAGGTTACTAAACAAGTGATGAGAAACACATTTGTCAATAACAAGAGAGTTAGAAGGTTTATGAGAGTATACGTGTTAGTTAAATGTTATCTATCAACTTAAGGTTACTCAACAAGTGGTGAGAAGCACGTGAGTCAATAACAAGAGAGTTAGTGTAATACCCACGTTTGGTAAATTCGAGAATGCACTAGGTGCGGTACATGAATGCGGTATGTAAGGACAAACCAAACATGGCCATTTGGTATATACGGGCCAAGGAAGGTATTGGAAGCCTAAGAATGATGAAGATCAGATAAAACCATGGAAAATAAGTTAAGGAAGAAATTTAGGACAAGATCTGAGGATTTGGACCGAAACGAGTGGATCGGACAGCTCGGTCGGATCGGACAGCTCGGTCGTACCGGACAAGCTTGGTCAGATCAGACAGCTCGGTCAGATCAGATAACTCGGTCGGATTGGACAAGCTCGGTCGGATCGGACAAGCTTGGTCGGATCGGACAACATTGTTCGGGTCGGGCAACTTGGTTGGATCAGACAGTTTGGTCCGGATCGAACATGGTTAGTCCGAGCTTGGACATGAATCTAAGAGGTTCGGACATGTTGTGTCTGGTTTTGGACAAGGTTTAAAGTTTAAGACAAGTTTGGTCGGAATTTGGACAAGTCTGGTCCGTGTTTGGACACAAGGTGTCAATGAGAGGACAAGAGTTCTCGTTTAGACAAGAGTTTGTTATGTGTCCGAACGGGTGGTTTAAAAGTAAAATGACCAGAGTTGATGTGTTTTGGACCTTGGATTATTTTGAGTGGGCTTGAGCCCGGTCCAACTAAAGGAATTAGGGTTAGGGATTAGGTTACCCTAAGGGTTATAAATAGGAGCCTTAATCCCACCTAAAAGAGGAATCCACACAAGTTGACCTAGAAATAAGAGAAAGAGAACTCTAAGAAGGCTGAGAGAAATCGATCTAGTTGGGGCAAGGAAAGAAGTTGAATTAAGTTGAAGGTTTTGCTAGTATTGGAAATTCGAACCCCACAGAGCAAAAAGGAACCTGAAAGAGTTTACGGCAAAGGTGAGTTTTTGATCGTGGGGATTTGACCTAAAATTCGTAATTGGTAATAGGTTAAGTAGAATCTTAGAATGGTTAGGATTGACTGAATGA
>OVBA01006502.1:140-16656 GCA_900406435.1 Lepidium aucheri
GAACCCTTGGTTCTATATCACAAACACCGAACACTTGGTTCTATATCGCAAACACCGAACCCTTGGTTCTATATCACAAACATCGAACCCTTGGTTCTATAACATAAACGAACACGCAAGTTCTCATGTCACTTTCACAATTTCGATCCTAAGATCCTTCCTTTTCACATTTAACCATTCAACCTAACCATTCTAGGATTCCATTCAACTTATTACCAAACACATGACTAATCGAGCCTCACGGTCACGAACTCACCTTTGCCTTAGCTTCCTTTTCGATTTCTTTTTGCACTATGGGTTTCGATTTGCCCTTTCCAACAAAACCCTTAACTCAATTTAGCCTCTAACTTGTTCCCATGAAATCGAGTTCCTTAGCCTCTCTTTCGAGCTCTCTCTTTCTTATCTCTAATTTGTGTTGTGGATTCTAACCTAAGGAGGATTAAGGATCCTATTTATATGCTATAATCCTTAACCCTAATCCTTTTCCTAATCCCTTTTGGTTGGGCCGAAACTTAAGCCCCTTTTAATCAAGCCCTTTAACACTTTTTGGCCCATAAACTAATCATTGGCCCATAACACTTTAGCCCTTTTCGTTTGGCCCTTTTGACAACTCATTCGGACATCTAATAACTTCTTGTCCAAACAAGAAACCTTATCCTTTTTTGTCACCTCATAACTTATCACGAATCAAGCTTGTCCAAAGCTAAACATAATATGTCTGAACCTAGGAGGTTCATGTCCAAAATTGGACCAACCAAGTACCAGAGGGACATTGAGGATTTAAAACAAAGCGGTTACTCAGAGAAGGAGGCGAGGATGGCCTACGAGGAGAAACAGACAGAGAAGAAGGGGAGAGCCGCAAGAGAAGCCAATAACTCTGACGAATCATATGAGGCTCTCAGAATGATGGGTATTAAAGGGACCTATTTTGCGCACATCGGACCAATGAAACGGCTGAATATATGGACATGATCTTCAGCTCGTTGGGGGTCAAAGGTGCCATGTATAATGTGGCGAGCTCCTACATCGAGGACACTTTGCAATTTCTAGCAACCGTGGATCTCTGGGTATACTCGAGGAAAGAATCCGAATTGATGAAGAAGAAAGGAGCCGGGTACATAACGTTCATGGTGAATGATAAGCTATACATGGTGACGTTCAAGGAAATGGGTAGGACTTTTGGCATCCCATCCGAAGACTCGGTATATCCAAAAATTGGTGGCAAGAAGATCGACGAGGTGTAGAACATGCTGACAGGTTGTGGAGCATATGACTCATCACGAAGTAAGGGGAACTGGATCCGGAACCCCGCCATTAACTATGCAAGAAGGGCCATCGCTAATGTACTTTTTGCTAGACCCTCCACCTGGCTGTTCAACCTCGGGGAAATGAAAATGATGGTCATGGCGATGAAGGAAATAGTTGGATCTACTCCAAGTGGCATGCAGATGATGGAAAGTTTGGCATGTCATTCGTTCTGGGAAAGCATCTTTTAACTTACCGCAGTAGGGCGATGACACAAGCGGAAAGAAAAACTAGCAAAGTAAAACATATCTACATCGGTGGAGTTGCTCAAATTTTGGAGGCCTGCAGAGTGCCCTTGAACACGGACGATGAGTTAAACCTCAATTCATGGATCTGAGGTACCTTCAAGGAGCGGGCTTCTTTGCTAAGGGCGAGGTTGAAGGTCGAGCCGTGTACAAGTTCGACTACCCGGAGAAGAAGGACGCTAGAATCGCTCTCCCTTGCCCTGAGTACACTTCACTCAAGGAAAGAGACAATGTAACTTTCATTCCTCCCCTCGCATCCCTACTCGGTGAGAACGCACGAGGACACCAACCCCAGCAGGCTGAGGAGGAAGTAAATGAGGAAGATATTGATCCAGAGTCCTACCTTTTCGAGGAGTTCACTGAGAAGAATCAGGGCACCGCAACCAAGGAAGCCCACAAGCGCATTGGAAAGCTCCAAAAACTGGGAAAGTGGTTGCTCAAGAAGGTGAAGGGCTTTGAAAAGGAATAGGAGGAGTGGCACAGGGAGCGGAAAGAATTATGGAAGGCAATTGATGGGCTGCAATCATCAGTTAGAGGAATAGCACCTCAGCCTCGCACACATGACTCGCCGCCACCAGCGAGGAGGCATTCAACCTTAGCGGGTACCAGTTCTCATCAAGCGCACCAAGAGCAACTGCAATGCTGATCAGTAGACATGTCGCAGGTGTACAAGAGGACCGGAAAGAAGAGCCATACACGCCGGGCAGAACAAGAACAGACACCTCAACCGGATCCCTCGCATGCGTCCCTCGCCGATCACGCTCGGGAGGACAACTTTTAAAGACCAAAACACGTTGCGCCTTGCTAAGGATTAGCTCCACGAGGGTATCCAAACCCTCAAAGTTACACGCTTGCGGACATGAACGCCTCAACTGCTCACCTTTTTGATATTTAGGTACCATATTCCAAACCCTTTGTACAAACATTTTTTTTTTTTTTTTTCGTCTCTTGTTTGTCTAGACAACTCTCTTAGACTTTTATGCACACAAGGGACTGTGTGATTTAAGTTTGGGGGAGGGGTCTAGAGTACTCTCACATTGTTTCTTGTATTCTTGTTTTCTATTTTGCATGCATTCGCTTAGGTTGTAAAATCCGTTTAGATTTTTCTTTGTTGCATTTGGTTGTTGCATTTCATAGCATCTAAGGCATAGAAAAAACTAAAAAAAAAAGTTGAAAACTTTTGAAAAGTAAATCCGAAAAAAATAGAGTGATCATGTAGTTGCATCCATTTAGCTTTGTCTTTAGGTTGCATTCATATAGAATTCATGCATTTGAATTTGTGTGTGGGAATGATCTTGATGATGGGAAAACCTTGTTAAGCTAGCTAGTAACCATTGTGAATGCTCTTGCTTGGTAAATAGCCGTTTTGGAAAGTTTTTGGGTGGATAATTCACCTTAGTGAACTTTGCTTGGGTTGTGTCTTGAAAAGGCCTTGTTTGGTTCCTTCTAAACCTGAACTTGAATTGCCAATCTAGAGCCTAGGGATGCATCAAATACCTTCCTTATTTATCTTTAGCATGATCCATTATGTGTATCTAGTAAAACCCTCTCTAGTTAAGTGAAAAAAATGAAAAAATGAAAGCTGCCCGCCAAACCGCGTAAATGGCAAAGGTGAAGCGGCTGGAAGGATGCGTAAACTTGTAGCCTTTCACGCCCGTGTATATCCGCTGCTTATTCCATATGCGGGTTGGTGAAGCAACTTGAAAGGAGGCATAAACCCGTAGCCTTTCATGTTTGTGTAAGCCAACTTCGGAAAAGCCAAAAGGGTAAATAAAAAGAGAAAAAGAAAGAAAGAAAGAAAGAAAGAATAAATAAGCGGTCAGAAAAAAGAATGAATGAGAGGGAACCATTTGAGTTGAAAAATGATCATGCTAAGCTTAGGAAAGTTGAACTATGTACTCGTTGATCTGTATTCTCTTTTGAGGACCGCAACTAAAAGAAATAAGGAATTAGACTTGGACCTTTAGAGACCGGCTTAGGTATTAGGAATCTATAGGCTGGATGCTATTCTTGAGAATGATTATATTACGGTTTCCAAAATGATAGAGCCCACATGTGGATTACGGCCCTAGCTTACACAAGTACTTGTTGGATGAGATGTTCCCACTTTGTGTGCAGTTTTTCCATCTTACGTCATTGTACTTGCTTGAGGCCAAGCAAGATGTAAGTTTAGGGGAGCTGATGTGTGTGATTTTTGATCGTTTAGAGTCTTATTTTAGGTCACTTTGCATTCATCTAGCTAGACTTTCCTTTCATTTAGGTCCATTTAGGCTTGTTTTTCATTCTTTGCATTTGCATCTAGAGTTTTGGAGTTTATCTACGTAAAAAGAGCGGAAAAGGAGCAAAACTGGAGCTAAGGAGAATTGGAGCAGCTTCTGGAACGTCTAAGTCAAGAATGATCGTGCACCCTCGGATTGCTACCTTGCGGATCGCACGTTGAGGAATACCCAGAATGCTCAACAAAGGACACCTCAGGAACTTATCTCAACCTATCTGCCACGAGGAAAGACCGGTGCGGAACAAAGACCCATCCCTCTTCACATCAAAGGTTACACTCGGAGCCGCAACTCATACAAGAACCACGGGGACAGAGATGTGAAGCGTCCTTGGTGCCCAAGCTCGCATAAGCACTCTGAGGGAAGCTTCACTGACTACCTGGTTGACAAACTTAAGTTGGTTTGACCATTAGGGTTATGAGAATGACCCTATAAATACCCCCTAATGACTCTCTTATCATTTTATCTGATGTTTAGCCGAAAAAACTCTCTCTAATTTATTTTTGTTTTCCTTTAAAGCTTGTTTAAGGTTTGTACTCTTGAATGCTTATGATTTAAATGATTTACTGCTTGTTATCTTCATCTTTTCTTCTTGCAATTTCTTTGTTTCTTTACTTTATTCGTGCAATCGGAATCTACCCCAATCCTCAACCCTCTCAAAATCAGGAGCGAGTAGATCCCTTTGGATCTCAAGGATGGGGAGATCGGAGGTGAATCCGTCGATTCCCTCGCCTAGCTAACCGGTCAAAACGCCGATCTCTTCTAGTAAGGCTAAGCTTAATGCTGATCTCTTCCTGATCAGTTAAGATCTGATTTGGGCCGTGACCGAAGGATAGCGCTAACGGGAACTGAGACCATGTGCCTTACTAGTGATGGCTTGATCCGCCAAAGAGAGATCTAGCATGTGGATTGGTCATTAAACGATTTTGGCAAGGCTTTATGCGTCCAACTCGGCGAGATCACGGCAAGAGTCAGAATGGATCAGCCGATCTGGACTAGGATCCTCTCCGTGATAGCGGGCTGATCTAACCTATCTCCTGGTCTATAGATCGCTCAAAGAATATAGCGAGCGGGATCAACAAGTTTACCACCGATCAACCTCCCAATCCTCTTGATCCTCACCTCTTGCTTTGTTTAAACCTTTATTCATATTTCATACTCTGTTCTAGCACCATTTCTCTATTTAGTAATTACAAATTCTGTTTAATTTTTTTTTTTAGCCTATTTTGTCCTATTTGCTAGTTTGCTAGCTTGTTTCTTCTTAGAGTCTATTATTGTGACAGGATGTTAGATTGACTTGAACTAGGATTCGGTATTAGGTAGATTGTTAACAAGCATTTCCGAGTATTGGTTCGACAAATCCACTCTACTTACCACCATACTCCCTGATTTTATAAGAGAACCGCAAAAACTCTTTTATCATATGTCAAAATTTCTCCAGGCTTATCGGATTGGCAAAGAAGTGTGTCTTCAAAGTATATTGCAGTGATCTGGATCGAAGGGTTCCTTATCATGCACGCATGGAGGCCATCATCCGGGTTTCCGACCATGATACAGTTCCAAAATTCATACAAGGTGTCAAACTGTCTGAACTCTGTCACTATGCCGTATGAAAACCCAAAAAATCTGCAAATATCAATGATGGTGACTCGGAACCATTTGCTATTAAGTCCATAGATGAGGTATCCTCGGTATGGGTCAAGGTTTTTTGGATCTTTATACAAGCCTCACCAGTTGGAAGGAGTAACCCACCAGAGTTCTATGCATGTCACTAGGACGCCGATGAATCCTGATAATCTCATTCCGGCTAGGATTGTACCAACGTCTTCCTCTAACCTCAAGTATTCAAGGGGCGCATCTCAAAGTCTCAGAGGTGGCACATGATTGAAATTCCATTTGTATCCACCTCTCTGGCGCCTCATTGCGGATTGCATTCTAGGTTCATAGTTCCTTGGAGGCATCGTCTCTGCGAGTTGTCAAAAATATTCACAAGTTAAGCCGAGAACTTGGGAAGAGAATTGCAATCACTGTATGACATCTGAACTCTCAAAACGGCTTATAATCACAATGAAGTACAAGAAAACTATGATGGATTGTTTGCCATTTTTCTAAATGCATGATAATGAAGCTCATAAAGAGATCGAGAGGAGTTTCAAGGTGCTTTTCAAAATAAACAAACACAAGCTCGAACCTCCATGGGAAAACAAGGCAAACAAACTCCCTAGCAAGCAAGACAATATGAGAGTTCAAGAATGAATAAGTCATTGGACAATTTTCACACAAATCAAGAGAATTCTTAATTGGCAAAGGAGAAACCATAAAAGTCCCATTGACCTAGGCTCCAACTAAGTGTGTAGGAGTTCCAATACAAGCATAAATCACTTAAGCTCAACATCACTCTCAACCAACAATTTCATTTTCATCACTATTCACACCTGAGACCCTAATCTTCAATCCATTCGACCAAGAGGGTCAAATCCGGATCATTCTCCTTCCTTGACGAGAAAAGAACATAATCAAGTCATTCTCGAACATTTGCTTTGAAAGGCCCATCAGCCAAACCGAGCAAGTCGGACCATCGGTAACCACTCGATGGAACTTCAACTCAATGAGCAACTCATTAGGACATAAATTCAACAAAGAGGAACACAACAACTGAGACAGTGAAGACTCTAGTTATTGAGACGATGCTCTCTTAAAAAGAGCATGCTATCACTAGCCAAGGTATCTATTGACCATCTTTTTACATATTTCAGTTTTTCTTTTGTTTGTCTTGTTTTGCAGTCTCGTGTGGCCTTTTCTCTTGGATTATGTTTTCACTTGGACAGTGAGAAGTAAGTCCAGGAGAGAGGGAAACACTTGACATTTGCTTTTAGTTGTTCTTTCTTTGAGTCTTGCATTTGTGTATATAATTTGTATATTTTGCATCACATTTTATATGCAAAATGTCTTTTCAAAAAAATACAAAAACATAGCACGTACTTGCATTTGCATTGTAGATTTGTACATGAGCATCTAGAATTGCATAGAATTTTCATAGAGAACAATGACTACTTCATGCCATAAGCTTGCTGATTCAATTGACTAGTTGCATTTGAGTTTGTTTGAAATGTAAGGCTGATCCATGCTTTGAATTCTAGGTTTATTGTTCATACCTTAGTTGAACTTTGCCTTGATTTGAAATAATTCCTTACTTAGTATGACATATATTGAAATTACAATTATCATGTTATGCGGTGTATGTGAATCCATGGATACATACACGTACTTGGGTCTCCTTTCACCTTTGTGCTATACTTGAATAGTTGAAAAAAAAGAAAAGAAAAGCATAAATCAAATAAGAGCCACAGTTTAAAGTAGAAGCCAAACTCTCTAGACCCAAAGAGTGTTTAAGACCCCTCTCCTTAGAATAAGATTGAGAAAAGTAGTGAAAGAGTTCATCCAAAAATCGAGCAAGAAAAAGAGGAATAAGCCTTTGGGAAATGGTAGAATTAGGATCAGATTCTTTGGGTTTGGGAATAGAAAAGGGTAAAAATCAATAGAGTATACTTGGGTAGATAGGATTATGTTCTTGTATGCATCTATTGGTCCTTACCTTTGGCATTCTACTAAAACTCATTTTGTTTCTTGGGAGATCCGTGTATTTGATTAATAAATGTCAAATAGAATGATAGATTTGATTGCTTCTCCAAGTTTAGGTTGAACCCAAATTGGGTTGTGACGAGTATGGCTAAAGCTTTTCAGTAAAGCTTACACCCTTTGCAGCTAGGTTCAACTTTTACATCAGCCGGCATTAGCTTTTGAGTTTCCACATCTCAACCTTTCCTTACGGTTTTGTCGATTATTTGCAAAAGGACAAGCAAAAAGCAAGTCCAGGAGATTTGATATACAAAACAATTAGCCATTTTTTGTGCAAATTTTAGTCCTTTTTTCCATCATCTAGGACACATTCATCCACTTTAGTGTACTTTTGCATTCATTTAGCATCATTAGAGTCTAGGACCAAATGTTTGCATATTTTGCTTTCTTTGAGTCTTTTTATAGGTAAATGGAACCTTGGTGAGTAGAATGAGGACGGAGCATGGATGCATGGAGTGGGGAGAAAGAGCATGGAGAAATGGATGGGGAAGTAGAAGGACTTCAGTACAAAAACAAGGAGGTAGAGCAACCAAGACGAGGCCCAGGTCGACCAAACCATCCGAGTAGCATGCTGATCCGGAAGAGGTAGTGGCCAAAACGGCTTGTACCAACCAAACCAAGTCTGCTTGTGGCCCGTTCCACCTACGATCGCAGCCATGACACATGGACCGTAGAATATGCAAGCGGTCTCGACAAGGACCAAGTGGGTCACGGCATGTTCCACGTGTGGTCATGGCCAATCTGGTCTCTCCCTTCCAACTCACATGCAGGTCACGACCATGACCTGGTCGGTAGCGGCCCGATAACAAGCTAATAACGGCCGGTCCTATGACGAGGAACCAATTTATCTTAGGTCTGACCTGATTTGTTCTGGGTCAATCCAACTCATTTTTAGGTTTATAATTTTTACTTTTTAAAGGCAAGGACCCTTTATCAAAGCCACTAACTAATTTTCTTTCACTTTTTAGAAAAATTTCAAACTTTTATGCTAAGGTTATTTGTTTAAGATTTGGAGAAGATTTGAATATTTTCAAATGGATATTTGATTCTCCTATCAAGAGTTTCTTTTTAACCTCTGATCCATATATGTTTATCATTTCAACCCTGTTTACCATTTGATTTGGGTTGTGTTCATCTATGAGTGTGTAGTGAGTTAATGGTTTGAAGGTTAGATAGATCTAGAGGTTTAATGATTGATTCTTGCTATTAGGGTTGCTCGATCTATAGATCCTCCAGTCAAGGTGTCTTTAAAACATGGTTTAGTCTGATAAACTAGTAATCTAGATGGAAAAAGTTTTATCGCCCAAGAGGTGTTCCATGAAATGTTGGAAAGAACTTTTTTTTGGTATTTTCTTCCCTAGACAGCGAGAGCTGAGTATTGATATGCATCATATTTACATAGAATTTCATACATATTTTGGTTCTTTTTCATCACTTAAGATTCACATTCATTTATTGTTGCATAAGTTTTCTTTGATATTGCATTTTAGAGTTTTAGATAGATCGAGTGGCATTTTCTCGCTTTGAGTCATTTCAGGTAATTTGGAGCTACGTACGGAGGATTGAAGACTCTTGGATGGATAGAAAAGTAAGGAGATGAAGTGAAATGTATCAACCAAACAAGGAAAGTTGGTTGCTGAAAACCTTAACCACTTTGGTTGAGACAATGCCTTTGGTGAAGAACTGCTACTACATATTTGAAGATGCTGATCGATGAAAGCCTTCACTAGAACAGAATTGGCTGAAATTTGGATACAAGATCCACAAGATTCAGCTTTCATTTGGTGGTGGTTTGAAGGAATTTGGAGAAGCGGTTAAAAAGATACAATGAATTTACTCAACATAGGTCATTCTGCCGCAAAGATTACATTGAAGCTCTCGGGTGCAAGGACCATCTACCCTTAGCTCGAATCAATCAACACGACATGTCAAGGACGCAGGCACACACTCTCTATGATCAAAAGGTCGACCTCTAGGTCTGCCCTTGAAGCCCTACGGATCAAACACACGAGAAGCATTCAAGATTATGAAAAAGTCGACCTAGAGATCGACTTTGAGAGCTCGATTTAACAAAACACGGATCACCACTTCAGGATGTGCAAAAGGTCGACCTCCAGGTCGACTCCTACACCTATACCTCAGCAACACACATATTTAGTTTTAGTTATTTTACCCGGTTTGTCCCGGGTCAACATAATCCGTTTTTACACATTAAACCCCAAATGTTAAGGGTTTTTGAGGAATTGTTTCAATCTTTTTTTCATTCCTTTGAGAAGCCACATGAGAGAGAGGGAGAATAGTGTAGAGGAACGGGGAAGATGATCTTTGGATCACCTTCTTCCCATCTATTGAAATTTGTTCATCCTTTCTCTTCTCTTCTTCTTTATGCTTATTTTTGCATCTTTTGTATTGAGTTTCTTTGTTGTTATGTTTTAGTAGTGAAGTGATAGGTTGATGGTTAGTTAAATCTTAGGATTTTATAGTTGAATCTTGCATTTAAGTTGATAGATCTATTGATTCCTTCACTTGTAGTAATCTTTATGCTAGATTCAACTTGATTAATTGGATTTAGATGCTAGGCAGTTTATCGCTCGAGAGGTGTTCAATGAAATATCTGAATTACTTTTTCTGAGTTTTTCTTCCGTAGCCATTGAGAGATGAAGTTAGGGTGATTAGTGGTCTTTGTGAACTTGTTTGTAATGCTTGTTAGTCGTTGAATCGCCAACGAGAGTTAGTTTGATTGATTTACTAGGAAAGAGTTCATTTTCATGAGAGTAGGATGTTTTATTGTTGTGTCTCATGTCCTAGGATGATTCTTAATAAGTCTTTAAACATCATTGATTCGATTATTCTTCTCCTTTGATCAGTTTCCTTTCCTAAAACCTATTGCTGGTCTGTGTTTTGTCTTGTTTAGTTTGCTAGTAATTTGTTCTAGTTAGGTTCGCTTTGGTCTTTGTTTGGTTGATCTTTGTTTGATTTAGTTTGCTTTGTTTAAGATTTAGTAGTCTTTACTTCACATAATTTCTATTGCTTTAGCTGAATTCCAAATTCTTGCAATCCTATTGTGTTCATTCTAGATTCTCTATGGATTCGATCATTAAGTATTACATTGACATGTTGCACTTGTTGATTAATTGGTATTAAAATGTGTGTATCAAGTGTTAGGGTGGAAAATTTTCTTAGTGAACTTGTGTGTAATGCTTGTTAAGCTTTAGGTTGACAAATAAGAGTTTAGTTTGCTTATTGCTTATATAGTGGTTGATGCCACAAGAGTAGATTAGCCTAGATTGAATGAGTTTCACGTCATGGTGCTTGTGTTATGAACCCTAGACTTGTTTGAATCATTTCTTATCCCCTTGATTAATTGCGTAAGCCTAGATCTATTGTTTTTAGTCATTTGAATCTTGTTTGTTTTACTTGCTTTGTTTTATTTAAGTTGTTAATTTTATATTTTACCTAAAACCATCATCTATCTTCTCTAGCTTGAATTGATTCCTTGCAATTGGATCGTGTTAGTTATAGACTCTTTAATGATTCGAACCTAAAGGGCTTCCAAGGACTAGCTTTTTTGCATTTTTTTATTTGGTTGTTGCAAAAGTGAGCGATCAGAGTGCCACCACATGGGCCAGTCTCGTCAAACAAGAGGAATTATCTGCCAAATCCTGCATTCATCTCTGTCGATCAGGTGACGTGGATTCACTCAAACACACCATTTCATTTTGGTTCTAGCCCGGTTTATCACGTGTTGACCCATTACATGGTTAGGGTTTTCATATGCACTATTTAAAGGCAAGGACCTTTGGTATAAGCCACCACCCAATATTTTAACACCCTTTGGTAATAACTTGTATCTTTATCCATAGGATACTTGTTTGAAGATTTGGATATTTGGAGAAGACTTGGAGGATTTTTAATGCATTTATGAGCATCTTTGTGTTTCAATCTCCTAATACGAGTTTCTTCTTACTTTCTTCTCTCTTTTTTTTTTAAATCATTTAACCATGTTTATCATTGGATTTGTGATATACACTGTAGTTTACCTCTTTTACAAGCATTTTTTTACATCATTTAAGTTTCATATTCATCCACTTTGGTGTAGTTTACATTCATTTTGAATCCTTAGAGTCTAGGATTAGAGGTTTGCATATTTTGCTTCTTTTGAGTCTTTTTCTAGGTGATAAGAACCTGGGTGAGTGAAATGAAGAGGGAGCATTGGTGTATGGACGGAGATAGATGGCAATGAAGGTGGAGCAAGAAGGAGGAAGGCCAAGGAGAAAAGAGGAACCAAGGAGGAAAGCAAAGATGAGAAGGAAGGACTACAGATCGGCTGATCCACGTCGTTCATGGCCAATTCATGATGAGTTTTGGCTGATCTTGGTTGGATCGACCGATCCAAGATGGGTCACGGCCGATCCCCAACTCATCGCGACCAAAGCCAATGAACCGAACCAAGACGAAGACAATACCGGCCGAAGGCTGCCCAGCTTCGGTCGAACCAGACAAGGTTTCAGGCAAACTGGTCAAGAACATACGCACAATTCAGCCACAACCTATCCAGCACATGCTGATGCCACCAGGGCTTTGGCTGATCTCGTACCCAAAACCACTTATCGTGATTTTCTTTTATGTCGGATCTGACCTAGTTTGTCCCGGGCAACCCAACACGTTTTAGGATTTATTTCTAGTACTATTTAAAGGCAAGGACCCTTGGTTCAGGACAAACAATTTATTTTCTTTCATCATTTAGCAATTTTTCAAATCTTTATTCTTTGGTTGTTGTATTGAAGATTTGGAGAAGGCTTTGAAGGATTTCTATTGATCAATGAATCATATTGTGTTTCATCTTCTTATCAAGAATTACTTCTTAATCTCTTCTCCTCTTATCTTTAATATTTCAATCATGTATATCCATTGCTTTGAGTTGTGCTTGGCATCAGTGATTAGTCACTTAATGGATTGGAGGTTAGGTAGATCTAGGGGTTTGATGATAATGCTTGTTGTTATGGTTGCTAGATCTATAGATCCTCCACTTAAGGTGTGCTTAATGCTAGGTCTAGTATGATCAGCTAGTAATCTTGAAGGTAGGGATTACTTCGCCCACTAGATGATCATACTAAACCTAGCATTAAGCACACCTTTAGTTGAGGATCTATAAATCTCGCAACCATAACAATAAGAATTTAACATCAAATCCCTAGATCTACCTAACCTTCAATCCATTAAGTGACTACTCACTCATGTTCAAACACAACTCAAAGCAATGGATAAACATGATTAAAATGGTAAGGATAAAAGGAGAAGGGATTATGAGGAAACTCTTGATAGGAAGATGAAACACAAGATGATTCATTGATCCTTACGAAAATCCTTCAAAGCTCTTCTCTAATTCATCAACAAAACAACAAAAGGATAAAGATTTGAAAAAAGAGAGCAAAAAGAGAGAAAGAAAATGAGTTAATTGGCTTGGACCAAGGTCCTTGCCTTTATATAGTGCTTGAAATAAATCGTACAACGTGCTGGGTTGACCTGGGACAAACTGGGCCGGATCCAAAATATAAATGATAAAGATAAGCGGTTTTGGGAACTAGATTGGCTGAAGCTGTCGTGGCATCAGATGGTGTTGTATTAACTGCGACTGGATCAGGTGTCTGCCTTGGATCGGTTTGGCCGAAGTCTCATCCAGTTTGGCCGATGTTGTTTATGATTGATGTCGTATGTTGGCTTTGGCCCTGGCCAGTTTGGCATCAGCCCTAGCCTGTATGGATCTGCCGACTCTGGCTGGATTGGTGGAAGCTTGTCTCTGATCGATCGCAACCCCGCGTGGATCAACCATTCCACAACCCTTCTTTCTCTTCTCCACTTTTTGCTTTGGTTCCTCCTGTCTCCTTGGCATTCCTCCTTCTTGCCCCCCCCCTTTTTGGCCATCTATCTCCTCCATGCATCAAGGCTCCATCCTCATTCCACTCCACAAAGTTCCAGTCAACTAGAAAAAGATTAAAAAGAAGCAAAATATACAAATTTCTAATCATATACTCTAGGTCACTTGCTCTTTTCACATTTTTGTCTAAGTAAACCCAAGTTAATGCATTCGGCTTACGACTTGTTTGATCCATCATGGATGATATGTGTGCATTTCAACTAGTTTTAAGCCATAATTTGTTACCACTTATGCATGATTCCATCACTTGTACATACCATTTAGAGTCATTTAGGTACATATTTTCATACTTAGTGTTTATGCATTAGCATTGCATACATCTTTGCATTTGAAGTTTCTATTAGGTAGGTTTGGATGTTTGGAGAAAATGATGGACGAGGAGTGGAAGGACTTAGCAAGATTTGGCAAGAGGATACATTCTGGAGCTCAATGGAGGAAAAGATGCAAAACACACACTCAACTTGATCTCATAGCTCAACGCAAGGTGTAGTTGACCACCACTTTTCCCAGCTCGACCATTATGGGCAAGTTAATCCTTTGATGTCTCATTTTCCCTAGCTTGACTTCCCAACTCAATTACATGGACGAGCTGGGCATCAGAATGAGTTAGCTTTTAATAGGTTACCCAGCTTGAGGTCCCAACTCGATGTACAAGGTCGAGCTGGGCATTAGAAGGAGCCTTCGACCTCATATTTTGACATAGAGGTCGAGTTGAACATCACTATACCTGACTCGACGTTGTAGCTCGACCACCATGGTCGAGTTGACCTTCTGATGACTCATGCAAACCAAACTTGACCTCATAGCTCGGACACCATGGTCGTTGAAAACCTAACGGCTCATTTTCCTTAGCCCGTCTAAAAAAGTCTATGTGCAAGGTTGAGGCGGACACCTTCAAAGATTTTTGTTGACTTTTTCTGTGTGCCTTTTTTAGGGTATGTAAAGGAGAGTATAAATACCCCTCTTATGACTGCAAACATTTTTGTCCATGTTTTTGCCTCTTTTGTTTTTGGAGAAAAACCAGAAACTCTCTCTATCCTTTGTAATCAGGTTAATGGTTTAATGTTTAGTATTTGGCCGTGATTTATATTTCATTATTGTAATCTTATTATGATATTTATGATTATGTTGTTTATTTTGGTTTTTAGGTTTATGCATTTTTCTATGAAATCCGAGTAGATCTTCTAGGGTTCTTGAGAAAGGCTGGATCTTAGGTTTTCCTGATTGCCTAAGGATCACTTAGATCGCTTCTAATTTGGTTTTCTTAGTGCTTATTTCATCTTGAGAAACAAGAATCTGAGTTTAGGCATTTCATCACTCACAAGGTGTTTGATAAAATGTTTGACTTAACCATTTTCAAAGATTTTCATACATAACTCAAGAGATTGATTGTTTACGGTGTCGATTGACTTTAGAAAATTGTTTCTTCATGTATGCTTGATTAAAAATCACTAATGAGAATTAGGTCAGATTGTAGTTTTGTTGAGTTTGTTTGCCATGTGAATGGATTCATTAACTTGTGAAATTGCTATCTAGAAATAACCTTTTATGAGTTTAACAGCCTACCTACTAGGTTTAAGTGAAGCTCTGATTAAACCCACTCCTCAAGTCCCCTTTGATTCTCTTATTGCTCTTGGCTATTGTTGTTTGCTTGTTTGTTTGCTAGTCTCATTTTGTTTTGCTTATTCTCTTATCCTTTGTTACATCTTATTATTATTTCATTCTGTTTATTTAGGTTGATAGATCAATTCATTATATCTGATTGGTTTGAATTAGATAGGTCCGATCAGATCTTAATTGCTACTGGTTAGACATGATAGGATTGACACCTTCTGTACTACATCAACATCTTAGTACATTAAGAATTGCGTCACTGAGTAAAATCCTTGTATCAATGGACAAGGACCAAACCACATTGTTGAGACTACATCCTTGTAGTCTCCAGCATCAATAAGGAGGTTTCACTCTAGTGAAAACCTTTGGATTAGAGCTGACCCCACTTCCCTGTTTGGTGACTCAAGAAAAGTCTCCATAGGCATAACAGCACAAAACACATTAGTATTTTCAACTGCACACAATACAAACATGTTTGGATTTACCTCATGCTCACTCCTTGGGTTCAGCCTCGTGATGGTGTGAGGCTCACTCAGACAAAACACCCTTTGCATCACAGGGAAGATTCAGCTCCACAAGCTTGACTATGGGTGACGAGAGGGGCTGAATTGGTGGCTTTAATTAACCAATGACCCTTGCAGCCAGCTGCTATCTCTCTCTTCCCTCCCAAGCTTCTCATCTCGCCCCGGTAAGTCGAGCAAAAAATCTGGATTGATCTTACCCACAAGACTGGACAGAAGATGGCAGAAGACTTCTAATCACGTCCCCCGTATGGCAACCGACCATAGTGTCTCAGGGCTTGTTCTTATTCACAGGTCATCTACATCTCGTCATGTAGTAGGAGAGGGTGTGAAGGTCTCACACTCAATAGGTCTATGAGTCTTAGGGTCCCCGGATGGTTGACTTTCACTTACACTAAATTGGAGCTGACCTAAGGCTCAACCAATATCTCCTTATCCATGAAAGGTCTCCACGGATTTAGCTTCATTAAACACTCCTTTGCTCTTATTGATTCGCTTGTCCCCCACAAGCTCGATCTCTTTTTGAACCTGCACAGAAAAGGGAATGGAACCACACAAAGTGCTATGCACTGTAATTTACCAAATTTTCATGCATTGTTTACATCAATTAGCTTGCATATTCGCTCAGTTTAGTGTACACTCATTTTGAATTCTGATGAGTGTGATTTTTAACGGTTTTATAGTACTATTTTAGGTTGTTTTTGTGTCCGTCGAGCTAGTTTTACTTGCATATAGGTCCATTTAGGTTAGTTTTGCACTTTTTGCATTTGCATTTGGAGTTTGGGATTTTCCTAGGTAATGGAGCATAAAATGGAGCTAAAGCGACAGAACAAGTTGCTCGGGAAAAGAAGTTACCAACCACTCGGATCATTGCCTCGTGGCTTGCTGGCGAGGACCACTCAGTTCGCTGATAGAAGGAAAGCCTCGGTCACCTACCTCGACCTATCCATCACGAGGGAAGCTCAACCTAAACGACTC
>OVBA01006503.1:0-16804 GCA_900406435.1 Lepidium aucheri
AGGCTTGCAATGATAATTAATACTTTTTTGAATTTTGGCTCTGTACCAACGGTAAAAAGTCGTTTTGGAAAATCCTAACTCATCACTCTTCTGTATAGTCATCCTATGAGAAAAAAAAATAATTCAGGGTCAATGACACATCGTGTAGACCAATCACATGACAAACAAAATGAATTATTATGAAAAAAAATGGATCGATCGGTCTGATTGTAGACCGATCGATCCAACTTTTTAAAAATAAATTACCGACTCAGAATAATCCAGACCGATCATTCCAGTTCCAGACCGATTATTCTGTGTCGCTTATTTATTTTAACAAAGTTGGATCGATCGGTCTCCAATCAGACCGATCGATCCAGTTTTTGCGAAAAAAACCCAGTTTCAGAATTCACTGAATCAAACATGGTTTAACGCATAAGAAACTCAATACTAATCAATATTCAATGAAAAACACAATTTCTATTTAGGAATCACTAAAATTCAATAAACAAAAATCTGATTATGTAGCAGATAACTCAGACACCTTGTATTGTGTAACCTAACAAAACTTGAACAGAGAATAGGTTCTTCTTTTTGGGAAAATTGAAACATGGAAATTAAAAGAAATTCAACGTGATTGGTTTTATAGTGAATCAAAACTATAACAGTAGGTTTTTGTTTCTGGAAAAATTGAAGACAAAGTAGAAGGATTATAAGGAATGTTTGAAGTGAAGGGTAAAATAGGTATATTTGGAAAAAGTAGGTTATCTAAGTAATTTGAAAAAAGAGGTTATCTTAGTAATACATAAAATAAAGTAGGTTATATTAATTATTTTTTCAAAGTTAATTGTATTGCAAATATTATATTATTGAAAAGGATATATGAGTTAGTCTTTTGTGGTCAAAAATATTTTATGCTGTGTATAATATCATTTGCTTAAATAGTTTAAAACTCAAATGAAAAATAATATTTGATCGAATTAATATTAAATTTATTTTGTATTATTTTTTATCTTGTTGATTAATATTTTAATTTTAATTTAACTCACTTAGTTAACTAGAGAGGAGAGGCAAGTTGATTAATATTTTATAGTCGTATCATTGATGACATGTTTCTCCAACCAAATTGTTTTATATCTTTTATATATATATATATATATATATTAAAGCGGGGACACTTTCATTTTCACCGTATTATAAACATTAGGATAAATTTAACATATGGTTTGTAAACCATTAAAAATAAGGCTAAGGTAGATTTTGTTACAAATTTATATATAAAAATTTCAATAAATATTTTTTTAAAAAAATTAATATAAATATATCAGTTACAAATTCAGTTTTTCATGTGGTTCAGGTTCGAGTTTAGACTCGGTTTTCCGGGTAAATAGATTTAAGATCTATTTATGGTATTTATTCGAGTTTGGTTCATCTAATTCGATATTTTGGTTCGGTATAAATCGAGTTCGGATTTAGAGGTATTTTTATATAAAATTTAAAAATTAAAAACAAAAATAATAATAAAAACTCTAGAAAGCTAAAATTTGGTTCTTGATTTGGTTTTGGTTCGTGTTTAAACTTAATTTTGGATATATAGATTTAGGACTTATGTGAGTATTTTGTCGGATGGTTCCTCTAATACAGATTAATTTTGATTCGGGTTACAGTCATTGAATCAACATCACGGGTCTAACAACCTAAATGAATAAAATCTGAAAAATGATCAAATCCCGCGTTATCCTAATAAATATAGAAATTAAAAGGAGTATTAAGCCAAAATTCTTAAGCCATTTGTATATATACATACACAAAAATGTGGTATGACATATTTAAACGGAGTATCAAAGGAAATCGAGTAGGCCGTATAATAGGGTTCGAAATTTGGGGATAATCTAAAATTTAAGATTTTTTTCAGTAAATTATTGGGTCGATTCATAGCTTAAAATCTCATTTCCAAAAATATCTTATAATCTGCATCAAGTGGAGAATGGTCGAACCTCTAATACCAGAATGATTAGCAGGATAATGTAAAGAATTTGGTTCTATAATTTAACATTCGAAGGTTTATATTATGGATGGAGTTTTTTTCTATCTAATTGTTGTTGAAGAATAAATAAATGTATGTGAAGTTGTGTATACGGTAACTATCAAGAGAAGCATGGTAAAAATTATATGAAAGCCCAATCCAATAAACTCTATCATCAGTATTTGAAGTTCAATCGAATGACTTTTAGCTCATTTGTCACATTGAAGTAAGTATAAAACTAAATTTCATGTCGGTAAGGAAAATGTCAAATATCCGCGTAGACCCCATTCTAAAAGCTCTGTTTAGAATTCGGACAGATTCACACTTTCTTTTCTTTACTTTCGTCTGAGACTTAATCTTCTCTATCTTCTTTCTATGGCTGTGTTTGTTTTCTTCTTCAGCATTTCCTTAATCATTGTCTTCTCCTTAGTTCTACGACGTCTCTTTCACTTCCACAGGAGACAAGAAGCAACACAGCTTCTGCATCCAGTGACTTCAACAGATGCTTCATCAACACCATCACTCACCACTTCATCGTCCCCATCATCGTGGAAGTACGATGTGTTCCTTAGTTTCAGAGGAACAGATGTACGCAAAGGATTTTTCAGTCATCTCTACAAAGCTCTTATTGAGAAAGGAATCCACACTTTTCGGGACGACAAAGAACTTGAACGAGGGGATTTCATTAGCCCTGCACTCTTCGAAGCGATCGAACAATCGAGATTCGCTGTTGTTGTTCTGTCTGAAAACTATGCCACTTCTCGTTGGTGTTTACAAGAACTTGCACATATCACAGAATATGTCGAGAAGAAACGTCTCGGATTGATCCCTGTCTTCTTTGGCGTTGACCCTTCACATGTGAAGAAACAAACTGGAAATTTTGCTAAGGCATTTTCTGAACATGCGAAGAGACCTGATATAGAGACAGTAGAATCATGGAGAAAAGCAATGGCTACTGTAGGATTGATCTCTGGTTGGGATTCCAGAAACTGGTGAGCAATCTTCTCTGGTAAAAAAAATTATTTCGTCGTAATAACACATAATTCGTCAATATAAAAATATTGTTACGAAATAATGATAATTTATAAATGATTGCAATACAAATGTCACAACTGGTCACTAATTATTACAGAACATAGTCATACTAACTTACTATAAAAAGTTTACAAATTTGAGAAAAATATTTTTAGTAATAAGTTCTATCATAATCACTCAAAACTTTTGTAATGGATCTGGCTACCATTTCGAGTGCTCTTAAAACTCGATTTCATTGTTAATGAATTGTGAGGTGATGTAGGAATGAGGAGTCGAAGCTAATTGAGGAACTTGTTCAAGATCTTTCGGACAGATTGTTTTCACCGGTGTCTTCCAGTGATACGGGTGGATTGATAGGAATGAGTACACATGTGAGAAGTATATATCCTCTGATTAGCATATATGCTAATGATGTTCGAATGATCGTTCTTTGGGGAATGGGAGGTATAGGTAAAAGCACCATTGCAAAATATATCTTCAAAGTTTTCTTGAGCGAGTTCGATGGAGTTTGCTTATTAGAAAGTGTAAAAAGAGAGTATAAACGATATGGTCCATCAGATCTGCGTGAGAAGATTTTGTCTGGAATCTTTAGGAAGAAAGATATGAATACATGAAATAGAGATTCTGATGTGATGAAGGAAAGATTATGTGGTAAGAAGATTCTTCTTGTCCTTGACGATGTTGACGACATACAACAGCTACAAGAATTGGCTGGTAAACCAGAGTGGTTTGGACCAGGAAGCAGAATCATCATAACCACTAGAGACAGACGTGTTCTAGACCTGCACGATGTGGAACACATTTATGAATTGATGCCTTTGAGGAGGACCCAAACACTTCAGCTATTTAGTAAGCATGCTTTCAAGCAGCCTCGTCCAAGTGAGGATTATAGAGAGATCTCTATAAATGTTGTGAAGCATCTTGGTGGTCTTCCTTTAGCTATTCAAGTTGTTGGGGGATCTCTTTATCGCTGAGAGATGGAATATTGGGAAGACAAACTGGATTTATTGAGGAATAATAGTGAGGATTCTTTGTTGAAGGTGTTAAGAGTAAGTTATGAGGCATTGAATGAGCTAGAAAATAAGATCTTCCTTTCCATTGCCCTTTGTTTCAATGGGGTTAATATGGACAGAGTTAGGAAAATATTAGACCTGTTTTTTGTGTCTTCCAGGCGTCGAGCGTTACCCACCAGACCGAGTATTATAGCTCTGATGGAGAAGTGTATGATTAGTGTGTCAAATACAAATCGGTTATGGGTTCATGACTTGCTCCAGGACATGGCTGAGGATATTATATGTGAAGGAAAAGATGAGAAGCCATGGAAACGTTTAATGCTGTGGGATTTTGAAGATATCAAACACGTTTTTTCCATCAATGAGGTAAGTTGAAAATCTTTATAAAGCTCTGTCTAGACATGGGCATTCTAATTTGAGTCATGTCTTTCGGATTTTTGAATTTTCGTTTTCATTGAGTTAACATTCATTCGGTATGGATTGAGTTCGGTTCAAGTATAGATTTGAGCCAAGGGCGGTCGCACTGTTTGCCCGTGTTTATAGGCCGGCACTGGATTTGGCACGATTGGAGTATTTTATCCAAATCTTTATTGAATTTCAAAGATTTCATTGAAAAAAATCTAAAAAACTGCAAATTAATAAATAGATACCTATTCGGTTGGGTTCAAGTTCAGGCTTAGTTTTCGAGTACATAGATCTATAACCAATTCGGATATATAGTCTGGTTCGTTTTGGTTCCTCATAATTTGAATCGGGTTTGGGTTTCGGATAATATGCCAAAACCTAAGTCTCATTGTTTTTTTAGACTTTTTGTTGAGTGGCACTTTTATCTACAGGGAGATGAAGCAATTGAAGTGGAAAGCATATCTCTCAACATATGCAAAGGCAATGAATTAAACATAACCCCTGGAGTTTTTAAGAGGATGCCAAATCTCAAACTGCTCAATTTTTATACCAATTCCAACATTGGAGAGAGTAGAACTATAATGTTAGATGGGCTTGACTACCTTCCTATGTTGCGGTATCTTCGTTGGGAAGCTTATAATCTTTAATCATTGTCATCTCAATTTTGTACTTCTTCTCTAGTTGAGCTCAACCTCTCTCACAGCTCAATAGAAACAGTTTGGAATGGAACTCAGGTATCATTTTGCTGCAGTGTTTACAAGAGCTCTCCTTTTGAATAAATCTTTTGTTAGAATGTGATGATGCTACACCGGAAGTTGGAATTGTCCTAATCTAATATATATATGATCTAAGGGTTACTTCACTCATTGTCAATTAGTGTTTAGTTGGAAGGCAATAACTTATCGTAACTTACTACTTCTATGTTTCCCATGGTGCAGGACCTTGCAAACCTACGGAACCTAAACCTCATAAACTGCAAAACCTTACTAAGTTCCCAGATCTTTCGAAGGCGACTAATCTGGAGATTCTTAAACTCTCCAATTGTGAAAACTTAATGGAGATCCCTGACTCCTTTATTAGACATCTCAACATGTCCACCTAAAACTAGGAAACTGCAAGAAACTTAAAAGTCTTCCAAACAACATCGACTTGAAATCTCTCAGATTTCTTCATCTGGATGGATGCTCTAGCCTAGAAGACTTTCCACTAATCTCACAGACCATCGAAAAATTGCTGCTAAACAAAACATCTATCCAACAAGTACCATCATCAATCGAACGCCTCTCTCGTCTCAAGGAACTACGCCTATCTGGCTGTAAGAGACTAGTGAATCTCCCAAACAACATCAAGAACCTAGAGTCTCTTACTGATCTCGGCCTCGCAGACTGTCCCAATATAACATCATTCCCGGAAGTCGGAACAAACATAAAATGGTTGAACCTGAATAGAACAACCATAGAAGTAGTGCCTTCAACAGTAGGGGAAAAATCAAAGCTTTGTTACCTTAATATGTCGGGTTGTGCCAAGCTCGTGAATCTTCCTCCAACGGTAAGGAAACTGTCACAGCTTAAGTACTTGTATCTACGTGGTTGCATCAATGTCACTGCGTCTCCTGAGCTTGATGGAACAACGAAAGCATTGGATTTACATGGAACATCGATAACAGTAAATCAATTGGTTGACTCCAATAATGAAGAGCCTACTAGGTGTGAAGTACATGTGATTAAACGGTTCTTTATGAAGCAAGTTTGAGAACACATCAAAAAGCGTAAATCCAACAGTTGATAAGGATCAAATCATTGTTGACTTTTTGTTAGCCATCTTGTTTAATTGTTGGCCTTGAATAACACATATATCACTACAAGAATATGAGGTATTTATAGCACAACATTATAGCAGTTTTTGTGTTTATGCTATGGTTGTTGTAACACTAAGTTTAATATAGCGGTTGGGTTTTCGGAAACACTATATTATACTTATACCCCATGTCTTAAAATTTTCTTAATTTGATATGTAATATTCAATAGCAGATTTCTAAATACAAACGTTATCTTAAGTTATAGGTGGTAAAAAATTCAGGAGCAGGACACTTAGTAAAGCTATGGCTCCAACAAAATTCCCCAAGTCCCTAAAAATTTTGTTCTTCCCTCTTTCTCTAATCTTCAATTTCTCTCTTCGATTTTCCAAACTCTTTTCTCTATTTTCTCTCTTTGGCACAAATCCTTCGTAAATCTTTTATCATATTCACATCTATATTCACATCTATATTCTCTCTGAGCAGTCCAAGATCACACAGGCAGTTGATGAACGTCAGAATCTCAAACCCTAAATCACAATATCGATTTCAAATCCAGATGGTCTAGCAAAAAATCATCTTCCTGTGACTCGATTTTTTGATAGCTCTTTCATGCATTCGAATCTCGCAACCTCATAACTCCATCTAATCCATTTCATTAGTCAGTTATTCGTTAACACCATCGTAGCCATTCCAAGCCACGAAGGTGACTGATTTCTTCAATTTTTTGTTTCCTTTTTTTATGTTGGTAGAACCATCATAAATCTAGGTCTATTTTGTACTAATCCAGAGTTAGTTCATGTCGATTTGATTTGTGATTTTGTATGTATGCCTTAAAGCTTAAAGGTTTCTGTAATTTGGTAAATCTTTATGTGGTTTTCAGCTAATATATACTTGTGTTTTCTTTTGTGTAGTTCACAAAGAGTATTCCATTTGCTGATTAAGAGTTACAATCGATGTAAGTCTGCACCATTTGTGTTCGATTATTTAATAAACGATTGTTTGGATTCGAAAGAAATCGATGGCTCTTTGATGTTAATGAGAAAATTAAGGTCAAGAGGAATCAATCTACAAATTAGTACTTATAATGCTAATGATGATGAGTTTAGATGAAAATAGATATTCAGTTTGATGATGAGTTTAATGATGGTTAGATATCAGCTTATTTATACTTTTCTGTATTATTGTGTAGTGCAAGGAAAAGAGAAGAAACTCGATATCAAAAAGAGAAGAAAATCTATAAGGTACCTCACTCAAACTAGGTTCTTGTTAAAATATCATTCTGACTTGGTGTTGTGTTTAACATCTTTGTATCTTCTCACTACTTGTATGCTCAATTTCTTGGAGTGGTCGTTGAATGGATAAAACTTGGGTCTGGTTACCAAGGTAATGACTTAACTGTGAATACACATCTCTACTGTTTTCATGTTCTATATTGATTAGCATTTTCACTGACCACTTTACTGTTAAATGAACGTATAGGAATAGCCTTGAGTATGAGCAAGGGGCAACTAAGTTGTGGTTGATTCAATTAGACAGTTAGGTCAGCCAGCAGATATGTTTTGTCCCTATGTTGACTGTCGGAATGCTATCAGTCAACTCATACAGTCTTGGAACATTTAGTTATTAGAGGGATGGATCAGAAGTACAAGTTAAGCAAATGTTAGAATAAACATGGAGATATAAGTGAGACAACAACAGAAGTTTATATATTAGAGTATGAGGCTTATGAGTTGATTAGGACAACATTTATAGGGAGTGAAAGCAATCAAACACAATAGCAGAATATAGATCAATCCGAGAATACTTACAGTGAATCGGAAACTAAGTTTAGAAAGAAGCTAGCAGATGCAGAAACTCCATTGTACTCCATGTGTGTGAACTATACCAAGGTGACTGCAATTATGGGTCTTTATCAGATCAAGGTAAAGAGTGGTATGTCAGAGAACTATTTCCATCAGCTGCTTACACTAGTTCATGACATGCTACCTAGAGACAATCTATTGCCTAAGTCTACAGATGAGTTAAAGAAGATTTTAAAAATGTTTGCCTTTGGATATGAGATGTTTCACGCTTGCAAAAATGACTGCATTTTGTACCAGAATCAGTATGAGCATTTGGTGAGGTGTCCAAGATGTTCTGAATCAAGATGGGAAATTGATAAGCACTCTGGCAAGGAGAAGAAAAGGATCCCATCGAAGGTCCTTAGGTATTTTCCTGTAAAAGACAGATTTCGGAGGATGTTTAGATCTAAAAGGTTAGCTGAGGGTTTCAGGTGGCACATCAACAATGCTAGTGTTGATGGTACTATAAGGCATCCAATGGACTCGTTGACATGGGCTCAGATAAATGAAAAGTACCCAAACTTTGCTGTAGAAGGGAGAAACCTTAGACTAGTGTTGGCAACTGATGGGATGAACCATTTTTCTATACAGAATACTAAGCATAGCACATGGCTGGTTCTATTAGTTAATTAAAACATGTCTCCAACAGAGTATTTGAAAGCAGATAATATCATGTTGACAATGTTGATACTTGGTACATCACATGGGAACAACATTGATATCTATTTGCAACCTTTAACAGATGACTTGCATGATTTGTGGAATGAAGGTATAGAAGTATTTGACTCGTTTAAGAATGAGAAGTTTGCTCTGCGAGCTATGTTGATGTGGAGTACCACGGATTACCTAGCATTGGGGACATTAGTTGGGTGTAAGGTTAAAGGGAAGCAAGCATGTAATGTATGTAGGAAGGATACACCTCACAGGTGGTTAAAATTTAGTCGAAAATATGTTTATATGGGTAATAGGATGCGACCTAGGCCTGAACATCCTTACAGATATAGAAAAGGATGGTTTGAAAATATTGTTGAAGTGGGTACTCCTAAAAGAATTCAAACTGGAATAGAAATTTATAAGAGCCTTAAGGGCTTTAGAAACAGTTTTGGACGGCCTTCAAATAAGAAAAGTAGGAGAAGAAGAATAGAATCAGATGATGAGGATGATGTTCTTTCAGCTAAAGAATATGAAGAAGACAATGATTTATGGTGGTGGAAAAAGAGATCAATCTTTTTTAATTTACCACACTCGAAGGTTGATTATGCTTTAATATAATTGTTTCTTAAGTGTTTATATTTATTCTAATGCATTTGGTATAATTATATGTCAGGATATACCTGTGCGACATAATATTGATTTTATGCATGTGGAAAAGAATGTGTCAGATGCACTGTTGTCTATGGTGATGCATAGTTTGAAATCAAAGGATGGCATCAAAGCAAGGAAAGATTTAGAATAAAATGGTATTCGAAGCAACTTGCATACATAAGTATGTGGTAAGAAAACTTTCCTACCTCCAGCTGCATACTAGCTTTCTAAGGCAGAAAATAAGATATTCTGCAAGAGGTTATCCAATTTCAGAGACCCTGATGGCTATTACGCAAATATATCCAATTGTTTATCTGTTGAGCCACCAATTATTGATGGTATGAAGTCACATGATCACCATGTTTTAATGCAAAACTTGTTTTCTGTGGTATTGCGAGGTTTACTACCAAAAGGACCTCGGAATGCAGTGAATCGTCTCTGTAATTTCTTCAGTAGATTGTGCCAATGTGTTCTTGATCCAGAGAAGTTGCTTGAATTAGAAGCAGAGGTTGTTGAAACAATGTGCCAGTTCGAGAGATTCTTTCCACCATCTCTATTTGATATTATGTTCCACCTTCCATTACATCTAGCAAGGGAAGCACGATTAGGTGGCCATGTACACTTCAGATGGATGTATCCTTTTGAGAGGTACATTTTAGCTATATATATATACATATATTGATATACTTCGGCATTAGGTATTATCTCTTACTAACAATAAGCAACTTTATTTATGTATAGGTACATGAAGACACTTAAGTCATATGTCAAGAATTTTGCAAGGCCAGAGGCGTGTATGGCTGAGGGATACTTAGCCGGTGAATGCGTTGCATTTTGTGTTGAGCTTCTACAAAAATCTTTTCCAGTACAAAAAGCAATTAATCGTAATGAAGATATTGAGCCAGATCAACATATACTTGAAGGTCGACCACTGCATAAGGCTACTGAAGTTACACTGACTAATAAGGAGCTAGATATAGCTCACCGGTATTTTTAAATGAATACAGCTGTACTAGAGCCATACATTGAGTAAGTACAAAGCTAACATAATTGTACTGTTTACAAACTTGTACTACAAATATTTTACATTCTATCTTTCTTTGTGCATTAGTATGCATATGCAAGAACTACAAGCTACGAATGTCAGATATGCAAAAAATAAAACAATATTGTGGAAATATCATAAAGAAAAATTCTCGCAGTGGATCAAAGAGAAGGTTCAAAGTATTTCATTAATGTATTTATTTTTATGTAAGTTATACGTTTATAATATATGATAATCTTTTCTGTTATGTTTCTTGTTAGATACCAACTAACTCGAAGGACCATTCTACTAGGTTGTGATGGCTTGCTTTTGGACCAAGACATGTTGCTCATTCTTACAAGGGATTCATAGTTAATGGACATTGATACCTTACCAACAATGTTAAAAGGAATACTTAGAAAAATGGAGTAATGTATGAAGCATTTTCTATGTGTCAAGCAAGTGCTAAAGATAGTAGACAAAAGGCGGATATAGTGACATTCTACGGAGTGATAAAAGAAATCATATTGTTAGATTATCACATGTTCCAGATTCCTTTGTTTAAGTGTATATGGGCTAACAAAGGGAATGGAGTGAAAGAGGAGGATGGTTTCACGCTTGTGAATCTCCATATGAGTCAAGCAGCATTTATAAATGATCCTTTCATTATGCCGTCACAAGCTAAACAAGTTTTTTATTCTAGAGAAGATGACAACTCACCTTGGTATGCTGTTATGTGAGCGCCACCCAGAGGGTATCATGAATTAGAGACAGTAGAGGAGCTTGTATCTGCACTATTAACAGTCCAGCCAATAGAAGACTTAGGATACCAATCATCTGATAACGAAAGTTTTTATGTTTGGGATGATTGTGAAGGTGTTTTGGTAGATCATTAATACTATAAAATGACAAGTTTAATTGTGTTTCAGGTAATTTCAGGTAATCATAGATGATGAGTACCGGTTGTGTGAAACAAATACGTCGTAGTAAGCGCCAAGCAGGCATTGATGTGACTCCAGAGGTTTCAGTGAAACAGAAGAAAAACAAGAAGCAGAAACCAGCGGTTGTAGTGGTAAAGGAGACGTTTGATACTGTTCCTCAAGGTGGATCTGAACAAGAAGTAGAAGTAGATCCAACAAAGTGGATAAAATGAACCCGCCTGCCACAAAAAGGCATTCCCAGCTATTCTGATGTACAAACAAAATAGTCTGAGAAAAACAAGAAGCAGAAACCAGTAGTGGAAAAGGAGACGTCTGATACTGTTCCTCAAGGTGGATCTGAACAAGAAGTAGAAGCAGATCCAACACAAGTAGATGAAATGAACCCGCCTGCCACAAAAGGTGTTCCCAGCTCTTCTGATGTACAAACAGAATAGTCTGAGAACTCTAAAAAGAAGACTAGAGGTCCAACTCGAATGCATAATGTGGCAAAACATCTGGAAGCAAAGGTAGACGTGGAATTTAATGCTTTTGGTGAGCATGTTGGTCGTGTATCAGTGACATTGTCCTCTTTCCTTGGTCCTCTTGTGAGAGAGCATGTGCCAGTCCTGCTAGATGTTTGGAAGCATCTTGATGACCGGACAAAAGACACGATATGGGAGAAAATCCAGGTTATTTAGCTTATTTGTTTGATGAATAAGAATATATGCCCAATTAAGTTGATGAAATCATGTTTAACTATGCATTCTTTTTCAGGGAAGATTCAATTTAAAAGAAGATTGGCAAAAACATACAGTCTTTTGTCAGATGGGTTGTTTATGGAGAGCTTCAAATCTCGACTTGCTTCTAAAGTTCGCAATACTAAAAGCAAGGTTGAACTACAGCAACTAAAACCAAGCAACATCCACTCTTTACTAGCTTGGAACAATTGGGTGAAAAGCATAAGTTCCGATACTTTTAAGGTGTTATTATTTCGTGTATATGGATTGAATAGTTTGTAAAGATTATTTATGTTAATTGGCTCAGTGTGAACATATAGGAACAAAGTGAGCATTACAGGCAGCTAAGGAAAGGACAAATTCCTTATACAACTAGCCGTAAAGGAATGAATCGCCTAGCTCATGAAATGGTATGTATGTCTATGTATTGACTTGGCTTGTTTTAATATTAATTCAAAGTATGTGTATAAACTTGTAGAAAAAAAACAGTCCGGATCCACTAAGTTATTAGTTACCCTTGGTGAATGAATGAACTTAATGTTAAGTAAATAGACTGTTCCATTGCTTGATTGTATCCACATAATGTTGTAAACGAAGATTCAATCAGAGTTCAGTGATAGCGCAATGGAGAACAAGATTGTCCCCTTCGAAGATAATATTAAGGAAGCCTTTAACCCATGCAACTTGTATTGCCCAGAACAAAGACGTTCCCTCAGCTTCCTTCATGATAGATTACCCTTGAAACTTACCCATGCTACAGTGCTCAGTCATGAAATATATATAACCCATTCTCAAAAGAACGGGAACAGTTAATGTGTAACATCATAATTACATTTTAACCAATCTACCGGTGATCGTTGCTATATACAGAATTTTGTCGATTTAATTGTTGGTAAAAAATCAACTAAATTTGATATCTAGACTACTAAACCGATACATATTAGAAAGAAAGAAAAAAACTACTTAACCAATATTAAACCGGTTTATTAAGTGTATAATCAGCCAGTTCGAGAAAATATATATAGAGTTTTACTAAACCGGAAATGATCTGATCTTGACTCCCAAAACAAATCCCCAAATCCGAATCTACGTATCTCCGTCTACTCCGTCGCAATTTCCGAGGCAGAGAGAGAGAGAGACAACAACAACATTCCACTAATGGAATCCACAACACCGGCTGTTACAGCAGCAACCACCGATGACAATCTCCAATCGAGTGGCTCATCATCTCCTGCCGACGCAGTTAACCGGTTGATCCATGCTGTTACGCAGCGGCAACAACATCTTCTCGATAAAACTGTGCCTCACGTTTTGTATCGATGGATCGCATGTCTCTGTGTTGTTTTGATCTACTTCGTTCGCGTCTACTTCGTGGAAGGCTTCTACATCATCACTTACGCAATTGGAATCTACCTTTTGAACCTCATCATTGCTTTTCTATCTCCTCAGGAAGATCCAGAGGTTTCTCTTACTACTGGTGGTACTCTTCCTACTCGGAGATCCGATGAGTATCGACCGTTTGTTCGTCGTCTTCCCGAGTTCAAATTCTGGTTCGTCCCTTTTGATTTTCCTCATTTCTGTACAATCAAAACTTAGATCTGATTTAGGGTTTTAGTAGCGAAATTGGGCATAGTCTCATTGATTTGACTGCAGATAAATTCTGGTTAGAAACAATTTATCGCTTCTACGCCTGAGATAATGATGAAGTTTGATGACTTGCTTGTTGAGTAGCTCAATTTTAAATTTACTTAGATAGATCAATTGTGCAGAGAGACTGTGTTTAACAGTTTGGTGTAAAACCAAATTATAGAGAAGATCGAAAGAGAAATCAACAAGGTTTTACATTGTGAAACGTATTTATGAATGCTTTTTGGGTTGATCAATCTACAGTGTGATGAGATATATATCCGATCCATCTTAGAAGATGTTGTTGGTTGAAAATTGTATAAAAATGTCATTTTGCTCTCTTCTTGATGCATGTTCCTATATTGTTTTGTTGTTTGACGTTGTGTGTATCTTCTGCATAGGTTATCGATTGTGAGGGCTTTCATCATTGGTTTTATGATGACGTTTTTCGAGGTCTTTGATGTACCTGTTTTCTGGCCAATACTTCTTTTCTACTGGGTGATGTTGTTCTTCCTCACGATGAGGAAACAGATCCAACATATGATCAAATACAGATATGTTCCTTTCTCTTTCGGTAAACAGGTACGCTGTCTCTTTCTCTTTCTGACTTTCATGTCTGAAAAATATTTGAAGTTATGATTTTTAACTTTCCAATTCTTGGTTGGCTTCTTCTAGCAGCGATATGGAAAGAAACCGGCTCCAACTGAGAGCAGTAAATGATCAAATCCAATGAATTAGCTGTTCAAATCAGCAATTTAAGGTCGGTCTTCTATTTTCTTTTTGATCGCCTGATTCTCTCTTAGGGATGAAACAAATCAATCAGCTAGACTCTTGTAGCTTGTCTCTAGACAGATTTTGCTCTTTTATCATCATCCTGACTATTTACTGGTTTCAATGGAACACAATGTATCTTATTATTACATCTTTTGGCAATAAGATTCATGTTTTGTACTTGACTCTTTCGTAATCATTATGGTGGAAGCATAAAACAATTATTGTCCTGATTCTTTAGATGTATGTTGAATGCAACTAAATTTTAATCATCAACCTGTGGCACTGATGGAACATTCCCTTGTCAATCTCGATCTTCTTCCTTCTTTAGCTTTCTCTAGCGTCAGTAATCTATGTTTGTTGGTTGATTCTTGGGACTTCTTACCGATGTATAACAAAGACTTTTTGCCGCTTAGAAGTAGCTACCCGGTTCGAACTGGCGATACTGAGAAGGTATCTTTCTCTCCGGAGAGTCACCATAACATCAACCTTCATTGCCCTAAGCCGCCTACTAGCGGATTTGATTGCCTTCCTACCTCTGAGATCTCTCTCCCCTATGACTCTCATGTTCATCTAAAAGCCACTGTCAATCTCAAGGTTCATCCAATTCTGGTTCCCTGAATCAGAAAACTGTACTGGTTAGTTGGGGTCCCTTCGAGGCTCTCAGCCTGCCCTCGATCCAAACCATTGTTCCATAGAAGCTGACACAATCATCAACAAATCTACGACCTCTTCTCCAAGATCTGCCAACAGTAAGATGGTAGTTTGGGTCCATTCTCTTCCCTGTGGACGTGTTCCATTTCATCATTCTCTTGACCTAGTCGAATTAGAACCCATGTATGGCTCACCTGACTTGTTTGTTGGGATTTACTGTCCAAAATTGTTTTGGCCTTGGAGGCCAATTTGTAGCATATGAGATGCACTAGGCCATCTTTTACCTATCTTCCTCCTTAATGGCGAAAACCATTTAGATACTATTCTATTGGTTTGAGAACGGTTTCAAAAGCTCTATTGTAATGGTGTTTCGAGCTCAACAATTAGTTCATATTACTTTTGATGCAAAAGAACTAATGGCTTTGTCGGACTATAAGCTGTTCCAAAATGAAAACATCAACTTAGATCGATTTTTTTGTCTTTCCGATTGCTGAAACTAAGTGTTCTACATGTCTGAGTTTCAACTAACCCTAGGCATTCGGTTATTCGGTTCAGTTCTTGTAATTTTTGGTTTATTCGGTTCTGGATATATGATAATCAATAGGTACCTACTAAAATTCAGTTTAATTTCGGTTGTGTTCCGGTTCCGAAAAGATGGAACCAAATAAGTCTCACAATAATATTAGTTAGTTTAAAAAAAAAAGTTACCAAATACCCAAAAAAATATTATTAGTACTAAAAGTAACCAAAAATAACAAAAGTATATTTAGTACTAATTAGTTTTGGTTTTTTTGGTAATTTTTGGTTTTCATAATCGAATTGAACCAAACCAATAATCAAAGTTAGTTAAAAATTGGTACCAAACGGTTTTGTTTAGGAACTAAACCGAAACACAAATTTTTGGTTCAGTTATATTTGGTTTTTTGATTTCAGTTATTATGCCTAGATCTAGTTTAAACTATAATAGATTATGAATTTTTACATTTGACTCATGTCCCTAAACCGAAGCACTATGTCTACTAGAAATTTTGTTATGTTGAAGATAGATGGTACTAGCATGCGTAATAGTATACGGGAAACCTTACTTGTTATGTCCCCAGTTACACCTTTTTGCTCTTAAATCAAGGTAGATTACGATGTAATATTCTTATTTTCATGCATTGTGCGACTTTTTTTGGCAAGAAGTTCACATCTTATCAAAGCTATTGTTTACCCAGTTGAAAATTTTAATTCAAAATCAGTTTGACAAAAGGAAAAGCTATTTTGTTTCATATAACATAGGATTCGCCCTAGGAACTGACAACGTAATATAAATCCCAATCAAAACCTAATTGATTGGTAGCTAAATCTTTGTCGTCAATATTTGCTGTTTTGTAGTTTTATATATAAGAAACTTTGGAACCATTCAATTCTTACAATGATACGAAACACAAATCAAATGGAAATAAACTACTAAGAGATCATGTCCCCAAATTCGTTTAAAAAACTATTGGTATCTTTCATATCAGAGTGAAGGAAATAACAAATTGAATTTGCATAATCATAAACAGAACCAATGTTACAAAAATGCATAACATCCCTGGTTTGGTCTTAAACCTAAATAATTTTCGAAGAGTCAGTATCGATGACTAGTTTGATTTAAAGTCTTTTAACGAAGTAAAATATATGGT
>OVBA01006504.1:0-16804 GCA_900406435.1 Lepidium aucheri
CCAAGTTGCTCCCTTAGCTTGCGTGCTCTAGCTCTAGTCATAGGTCTGTTTTATTCCATTGGCTTGATGCCCTCATCACATCCTTCCCTGTAAGTTGATTCATAGGCTGAGCCATCTTTGCAAAGCCTTTCAAGAACCATCTATAGTAACCAGCCAATCCAAGAAAACACCTTACCTCCATTGCGTTCAAGGGTCTAGGCATACTCGAGATTGATTTTATCTTTTTTGGATCCATAGACACTCCTTTTTCCGAGACCACATGACCCAAAAATCCTACTTCCCTTTGCCAAAAGCTACACTTACTTAATTTGCCAAACAATTTGTGTTCCCGTAGTTTTCCCAAAATTGTCCTTAAGTGGCCCTCATGTTTCTCAGAGGACTTAGATTACACCAAAATATCATCTTTGAAGATGATCACAAACTCGTCCAACAATCCTCTAAATACATTGTTCATTAGTTTCATGAAGGTAGTCGGTGCATTTGTCAGCCCAAATGGCATAACCACAAACTCATAGTGTCCATACCTTGTTTGGAATATGGTTTTCCAGTTGTCATGTTCTACAATTGGGATCTGATGATAACTAGCAGCCAAATCAATTTTTGAGAACCAAGTAGCACCTCTAAGTTGGTCCAACAACTCATCTACTCGTGGGAGAGGATACTTGTTCTTTACTGTCACTCTATTTAATCCACGGTAGTCAATACACAACCTGAAGGTTTCATCTTTCTTTTTCACAAACAGCACTGGTACACTGGTGCGTTCAGCCGACCCAAGAATGCACTAGGTGCGGTACATGGACGCGGTTACAGGCAAACCGAACATGGCCAATAGGTGTGTTCTGTCCAAGGAATGGCATTGGAAGCCTAAAGGGATGATAAAAATCAGATAAAACCATGAAAAATAAGCTAAGGACGTAATTTAGGACAAGAACCTAGGATTTGGACAGAACCTAGTGGTTCGGACTGCACGGTCATGCGGACATGATTGGTCCGAGATCAGACATGAACCTAGGAGGTTCAGACATGTGTGTCTAGTTTCAGACAAGGTTTAAGGTATGAGACTGGTCTGGTCCGTGTCTAGAAAAGTCTGGTCCGCATCCGGACAAGGGTTGTCGTTCGAACAAGAGTTTGGTATGTGTCCATACGGGTAGGCTAAGGGGTAAAACGACCAGAATTGATATGTTTTGGACCTTGGATTATTTTTAATGGGTTTGAGCCCGGTCCATCTAAAGGAATTAGGGCTCGGGTTAGGTTACCCTAAGTGTTATAAATAGGTGCCTTAATCCACCCTAAAAAGGTTAATTCACACAAGTTAACCTAAAAAATAACTCGAAGGAGGCTGAGAGAGATCGATCAGATTGAGGCAAGGAAAAGGTTGAACTGAGTTCACGGTTTTGCTAGGCTTGGCAAGTCAAACCCCATAGAGCAAAAAGGAACCCAAAAAAGTCAAAGGCAAAGGTTAGTTCGTGACCGTGAGGTTGACCTAGATCCATATTTGGTAATAGGTTGAATGGAACCCTAGAATTGTTAGGTTGAATGATTGATTGTGAATGGAAGGACCATGTGGGTCAATATTGAGATTGAGAACCGTGTGGTTCATTACCCGTGACTTGCGAACCAAGTGTTTGGACCCGTGAATTGTGAACCTTAGGGTTTGGACTGAAATTGTGATATGATGTGAATATTGTTCTTGACTTAAAGGTTACTCTGGCTTATTCGGATGTACTCTGGGTAGTTAAACTAATCATTGAGCAAGCCCTGAATAATGATTGTTCTCTAGTTGTATTTGATTTGTTATTGAATGCGTGTTCTAGTTATAGCCTAGTGGGACGGGATGACCGAACCACTAAGCAAATCTTTTGCTTATGCAATCTGCGTGATTGTAGGTAATGATTCGACCAATGATCGAGAAAGTGACTAATAGGAGCGAGACCAAGGCGGGACAGAGAGGAGGTGGATCTTGGGATGGGATTTGGGAGTCCATTTTTATGTTATTTAAGATTGAATTTGAAGTTTAGTACTGATTTAATATGTTATGTTTATCACTTGATGTTTATGGAACCTTGAATTTTAGTTATGAATAAGAATGGAACCGAGTTTTATGAATTGTTGGGCTTGTCACATCATTATAATCGAAATTTTTACGTAGTGAATAATAGAACAAGAATTGTTAAGTGTTTGGTCTGCCCAAGGCCGAACTAGAATGCGTGGTACGTGGGTTTAATGAGTTGGGGTTTTACATCATTATAATCAAAATTTTGATTTGGTGTATAATGGAACAAGAGTTGGTTAAGTGTTTGGTCTGCCCAAGGTCGAACTAGAATGCGTGGTATGCTGGTTTAATGAGTTGGGGTTTAACATTTTGGTATCAAAGCCAGGTTGATTCTAGGATAGTTGGGAAGTGTATAAATGGGTTAGATGAATGATATCCACCCTCCCACGCCAAGGTCTCACGGTAAGTCTAATATGTGTTATGTGAACCGAGCTAAGTTAAGGTAGGTTAATAACCTAGCTAATGTGATAACTAAAGATGGTTAGTACCCGGAATGTAAGAAGAGGAAATGTGGGAAATGGTGATACTTCCCGTAATGCTACTGGTAAGTCTGAACGTGATGAGAGGAACAATATAGAACGTCAACAAAGTGTTGACCGGAGTGAGAATGAGGTGCCTGCAACACTGTCGACCCCAATTGCAAATGGTGGGGCTGGAGACTAGTATGGTTTGAACCCTATCTTGGCTATGTTAGCCAAAGTCTTGGAGAAACTACCGTCTGTAGCACCGGCTGAATCCATGCACCCACGGAAGAATGAAGTACCTATGGAGAGTGTGCCACCGCGTGCGGATGCAGAAATCGGACGGAATGCGACCGAGGAGGCTGCTGAAACCTTGGACACTCCACTATACCTGAAAATGATGGATCATATGCAGAAACTTGGCACAAAGTTCTTTGCTGGAGGAGCTAAGCCGATCGAGGCTGATGAGTGGAGGAGTAGGTTGGAGAGGAACTTCAACTGTATTTGTTGCCCGGAGGAGTATAGGCGTGATATAGCAGTTCATTACTTGGAGGGTGATACCCACAACTGGTGGAAAGGGGTTTTAGGCCGAATGGCAAACCCAAACTGCACGTGGGAAACGTTTTGTAAGGAGTTTCAAGCAAAGTATTTTCCACCCGAGGTGTTTGATAGGCTAGAAGGAGCCTTCTTGGATCTTAGTCAGAGATCAATGACCGTGAGAGAGTATGAGACTCAGTTTAGCAACCTTAGGAGGTATGTGGGACGTGAGTTAGATGATGAGAAAGTCCAAGTGCGTCGGTTCGGGCGTGAGTTGCGGCTTGAACTTTGCAATGTGTGTCAAGTACGGAATTACAACTCAGTTGTGGAGCTTGTGTAAAAGGCTGCCCAATTGGAGAGTGCAGGGCAGATCGGTTAATGAAAAGAAAAGAGGCCTAACCGTGCAGTAAACTCAACCAGGGAATGGTTTGGGTTTGAGGCAAAGGAGAACCGGTCGCAGCTTGCACTATGTGTAAGGTTTCGGAAAAGAGCATATTGGGGAATGTAGGATGGCTTGTGGTCCATGTTTTCGCTGTGGTAGTACAGATCATAGGGTTTGTAATTGTCCAAAGGAGGACCCAAGGGCAAAGGATCTCCGTACGAGGGACCAAGGGTGTGCTATAACTGTGGGAAAACAGGACACATCAAGGTTAAATGTCCCAAACCGCTTCATTCATCAGGGAAACGGGCAAGGGAGGAGTTGCCACCACTACCACCACCGCCAAATAGACCGGCTGTAACACCGAGAGCATACTCATTGGTTACGGATCCAACCGACCAGGCCACCCTACGTCTGATCGCTGGTAAGTTCTGTTCATCACTGTAATGACTTCTGTTTGTGAACACTATTGTTTGTGTAGTGTGAACTAGGATCCTTAGTGTCTACATAAACATGTAGGGACCGTGATTATAGATGGTGTGGAAACCCATGTGTTGTTTGATTCTGGGGCGTCACATTGTTTTGTGCACCCGAGAATGATTGGTATTGGTGAATTTAAGAAAGAACCTGGAGTAAGTAGTGGGTTTTTAGTCCGAGCAGCTGGTGGACAACTAATGGATGCCTTATGGAAGGAGTGAACATGCCGACTGACCTAGTGATTTGTGAAGTGGAACTATATGATGTGATCTGAGGAATGGATTGGCTTGGAAAGTACAAGGAACGCATAGTTTGAGAATAAAGGGAATTTTTTGGTGTATCAGGGAATCCAACCCACTTCAGGTAGCTTGATTGTCTCGGCTGTCCAATAGGAATAGATGCTTAAGAAGGGATGTCAGGCGTACTTAGTTACGATCTCAACTGTTGAAGTTGGACCAGAAACAGAACTCAAGGTCATTCCAGTGGTGAATGAGTTCGAGGACATGTTTACAGCAGTCGTGGGATTACCAACATAACGGTCTGATCTGTTCACAATTGATCTAGAACCCGGAATGGTGCCTATCTCCAAAGCACAGTACCGGATGGCGCCAGCGGAAATGGCTGAGTTGAAAAGACAGCTTAGTGAACTAATGGATAAGGGGTTTAATAAACCGAGTAGTTCACCATGGGGTGCACCGGTGTTGTTTGTGAAAAAGAAGGATGGAACCTTCAGGTTGTGTATCGACTACCGTGGATTGAATAGAGTGACGGTAAAGAACAAATACCCTCTCCCACGAGTGGATGAGTTGTTGGACCAACTTAAAGGTGCTACTTGAATCTAAAAAATTGATTTGGCTTCAGGTTATCATCAGATCCCAATTCCGGAACATGACATCCAGAAAACCACATTCCGGACAAGGTATGGACACTATGAGTTTGTGGTTATGCCATTTGGGCTGACCAATGCACAGGCTGCCTTCATGAAACTAATGAACAATGTGTTTAGAGAATTCTTGGATGAGTTCGTGATCATCTTCATAGATGACATCTTGGTGTATTCTAAGTCCTGTGAGGAACATGAGGGCCATTTTAAGGACAGTTTTGGAAAAACTACGGGAACACACATTGTTTGGCAAACTAAGTAAGTGTAGCTTTTGGCAAAGGGAAGTAGGATTCTTGGGTCATGTGGTGTCGGACAAAGGAGTGTCCATGGATCCAGAAAAGATAAAGGAAATCTCGAGGGTGCCTAGACCCTTGAACGCAACAGAGGTAAAGAGTTTTCTTGGATTGGCTGATTACAATAGACGGTTCGGGAAAGGCTTTGCAAAGATGGCTCAGCCTATGACTCAACTTACAGGGAAGGATGTCCCTTTTATTTGAACCGAGGAATGTGAAGAGAGTTTCGCAAAACCTAAGGATATGTTGACTAGCACTTCAATTTTGGAATTGCTGGAACCAAACGAACCGTATGTGGTGTACATGGATGCATCACGAATGAGATTGGGCTGTGTGTTGATGCAGCATGAGAATGTGATTGCTTATGCATCATGACTATTGAGGAAATATGAGGTGAACTATCCCACTCATGACTTGGAATTGGCTGCGATTGTTTTTGCCTTAAAGATTTGGCTATCCTATCTTTATGGTGGAAAGGTCCAAGTATTCACGGACCATAAGAGTTTGAAGTACATCTTCACTCAACCAGATCTGAACTTAAGACAAAGAAGATGGATGGAACTCATAGCTGATTATTACTTGGTCATAGAATACCACCTGAGTAAAGCAAACTTAGTTGCGGATGTACTAAGTAGGAAACGTGTGGACATGGACTCTGAGAGGGAGTTTGAACGATTGGTATATGATATAAGGGTTTCTGAGTCCTAAGATCAAATCAATTGAGCATAGTGGTAAGTTGATGGGAATTGTCAAACCAAATACTCAGAGATGCTTGTAAGCAACCTATCTACTACTAGATCTTAGTTCAAGCAACCTATCAATCTGTCACAAAGAGAGGCTATTATATCAAACAAGCTTTCAAACTAGACAATAGGACAAATTAAGCTAAAAGACAAAATAAGAACATAATTTAAAAGTTCAAAACAAAGAAATGACCTAAAAACAGAGCACACAATTGCAATAGGATAGAAATAAGGTTAAAAGCATGGATCTAAAGGATAGGGAGGTTGGTCGGCGATAAACTCGCTGATCCCAACTCGCCAAAAAAATTTAGAGCGATCCTTAGACCGGGACAAGGATAGATCCCATTCCGGTGAAGACCCCTAACCGGATTAGATGATCCAATACGGCGCTAGCCGCGATCATGTCAAATCAGAAGCATTAAGCCTAGCCCAGCTTGTCTAATAGTCGACCCACATACTAGATCTCTCTTCGGCGGATCAGGCCATCACTCACACAGCACTTGGTCTCCACTCCCATCGGTGCTAGCCTTAGGTCGCAGCCCAAATCAGATCTCTCTTGATCAGGGAGAGATAAGCATTAAGCTTAGCCATGTGAGAATAGATCGGAGTTCAGATCATGCCTAGAACAGCGAGGGGATCAACGGATCCACCTCCGATCGCCCTATCCTCGAGATCCACATGGATCTACTCGCGCCTCATGGATTGAGTGCGGAGGAATATGATAGATCTAACTTGCATAAACATAAAGAACTTAATTAAAATTGCAGAAAGTAAAGATGAAGAACAATATAAACTTAAATCATAAACTTCATTAAAGCATAATCATAAAAGAGTACCTTAAACAAGTATAAAGGAAACAACAATAAAAAAATAGAGAGAGTTTTTCTTCTAAACATCAGATAAAATGATGAGAGAGTGATTAGAGGGTATTTATAGGGTCATTTTCATAATCCTAATAGTCAAACCGACCTAAGTCGGTCAACCAGGAATCTTGCCCTAAGAGTCCTTGCGCAAGCTTGGGCACCGAGGAGTGGTTCTTGTCTTTGTCCTCGGGGGTTGAGACTCAGTGGATGGTCTGAGTGTAATAGATTTATCTTCCCTCGCGGCAGATAGGTTTAGGCTGGTGACTAAGGTATCTTTTCCTGAGCATTCCGAGCAGTCCTCGCCTTGCGATCCACGAGGTAGCGATCCAAGTTTGCACGATCTTTTTCGCCTAGCAGCTGATCCTATTGTCCTTACCTCCAGTTTTAGCTCCTTTTTTGTCCTTTTCCTAGAATAAACTCCAAAATCCAAATGCAAATGCAAAGAAAGCAAAACAAACCTATAAAGACCTAAGAAAACGGAAAATCTATCTAGACGGATGCAAAACTACATAAAACAAGACTCTAAAACCATCAATTATCACACACATCAGCTCCCCCAAACTTAGATCTTGCTTGGCGTCAAGCAAGTGCAATGACCTAAGGTGGAAAAGCTGCACACAAAAATGGGAACATCTTGTCTAACAAACAACTTGCTTAAGCAAAACTGTAATCCACATGTGGGCTCTATGATTTTGGAAACCGCAATGTAATCATCCTCAAACATAGCATTCAACCTATGGATTCATATCACCTAAGCTGGTCTCTAAAGGTACAAGTCTAATTTCTTATTTCTTTTTGGTGCGGTCCTCAAAAGAGACTAGAGATCAACAAGTACATGTTTTGACTTCCCTAAGCTTAACATGATCATTTTTCAACTTAAATTGTTGCCTCTCATTAAAAATTTTCTGCCCGATTATTCATTTTTATTTTCTTTTTCTTTTTATTTTCTTTTTTTTATTGTGCCCTTTTGGCTTTTCCAAAGTTGGCTTACACAAACATGAAAGGTTACGGGTTTACGCTTCCTTCCAAGTTGCTCCACCAACCTGAATATGGAGTAAGTTAGCAAATATATACATGGACGTGAAAGGCTATTGGTTTACGCATCCTTCTAGCCGCTTCATCTTAACCACTTACTCGGTTTAAATTCTTTGCGGGCAGCTTAATTTTTCACTTAACTTTTGAGAGGGTTTTACCAAGCACACACTTTTGGATCATGCTAAGCATAAAGAAGGAAGGTATTGATGCATATCTAGGCTCTAAATTGGAAGTTTAAGTCAGTTTTAGAAGGAATCAAACTAGACATATTCAAAACACAATCCAAGCAAAGTTCACCCAGGCGCTGATTTGCCCAAAAACTTTCCAAAACGGCTATCTACCAATCAAGAGCATTCACAATGGCTACTTAGCTTAACTTATCAAGATTTGCCCATCATCAAGATCATTCCCACTAAACAAGTTTGGATGCATGAGTCCTAAGTGAATGCAACCTAAAGACAAATCTAAATGGATGCAACTACATGATCACTCAATTTTTTAGGTTTCACTTTTCAAAAAATTTCAAATTTTTAGGTTTTTTCTATGCCTTAAGTGCCATGAAATGCAACAATCAAATGCACAAAGAAAAAAATCTAACTGGATTTTTACAACCTAAACGAATGCATGCAAAATAAAAAATAAGATCACAAGAAACATTGTGAGAGCACTCTAGACCCTCCCCCAAACTTAAATTACAGAGTCCCGTGTGTGTATAGAAGTCAGAGAGAGTTGTCAAGACAAACAAAACGAAAAACAACTAAAAGTAAAAATGTATGTACAAAGGGTTGGAGTTTGATACCTAAGATTCGGAGTCCTCGCCACTCGTTGCGAGTTCAGAGTACGAGGGTCCTCCTGCCTTTTCTATGATAGCCTGTATGCGCTTGGAGCAACGCCTCGGCTATTGCGACGAGGAGTATGTGTGAGGGAGCAATATCCGGTGGTTCGTTGATCTGGTTTCTTCTTGCGCGGAGGTAAAGATTCTATTGTGTTTGTTGTCAATCCTCCTTCAAACATCAGATAGCCTCCATGCTTTGGTCCCTTCCATTGATATGTGCGCAGTGCGGCGGAAAAGTTGATTTGGTGGCGCGACCAAATTATCCGCTTCGCTTGCTTCATTTGTATTCACCGGATGTGAAATGTTCCAGCTTCCAAAAGGTTTCCTGACTCCATCTTCTCCATTCTTGCCTGCCATTTTCCAATTCCTTGTCTTTTTCCCCTCGCCTTGTGTTGGATCCTCGATTTTTCCTTTGCGAGCGTGAGATTTTCTTTGTGGAAAGGGAAAAGTGATTAGAGGAGGAAGGCAAGGATGCAAAAGAGGTTAATGCTTCCAATGTAAGAGACCGGTTTCTTAAATGGGAGTATCTCTGGTCCCGAGGTCTTATTCAATCTTTGACCGCATCATGGACCTTGATTTTGAATCTGAAGTGCTTGACTGATTCTCCACCGTTGGATTGTGTTGACTGTCCTTGCTTATGGGGAGTACAATTTGACTGGTGGGGACCAATTATTGAGCTGGACCTTTAGACAGCTGGTTGTACTTTGTTGCTGAAAAACCCAGTACCCTCGGTCCTTCCCTCGCCGTCCTCACTCCAAGGAGAACCCATTTTTCCTTCTGTTAATCTTTAAAATCTGGTCTAAGCCTGATGAACTCTCCTTCAATCAAAGACAAATGCATAAAAACGATAAAGATTACTCAAACAAAAATATATACAAGGATATCCATGGGACTTTCTCCCAAGTGAGCTTGGTTATAGTCTCAAGCTCGACTGTCTCCTCGCTCAAAACTGACGAGGCTTGTCGAGGACTGCCACAGTCCTTTCCGGAATTTCTTCATTTCCTATGTAAGGTTTAACCCTATGCCCATTCACCGTGAAGGGTTCCTCGTTTTTACTGATCAAAGTTATTGCTCTCAGCGGTAGAACTCCCTTAACCTCAAACGGACCGGTCCGTCTTGACTTTAGCTTTCCGGGAAACAATTTTAGCCTTGAGTTAAATAGTAGCACTAGATCTCCAGCTAAGATCACTTTCTCTGCTATCTTTTTTTCATGGAGAGCTTTCGTCCTTTCTTTATAGATCTTGGAGCTCTCATAGGCGGCCATCCTTATTTCCTCTAGCTCGTCCATGTTGATCAACCGTCTTTCTTGGGCTGTCTTCAGATCGAAGTTCACTAGTCTTGTTACCCGTACCACCTTGTATTCAATCTCCACTGGGAGGTGACATGACTTGCCATATAGTAGCTGAAATGGTGTTCTTCCTATTGGCGTCTTGTAAGCGGTTCGGTATGCCCAAAGTGTATCGTCAAGCTTAGTAGCCCAATCTTTCTTGGAAGCACAAACTATCCTCGTGAGTATGTTTTTGATCTGCCTATTAGAGACTTCTACTTTCGCGCTGGTTTGAGGATGATAAGGTGTGGCTACCTTGTGTTTCACCCCGTACTTCCTAAGAAAACTCTCAAATGCTTTGTTGATGAAATGTGATCCTCCATCAGTAATAACAACTCGTGAAACTCCAAATATAGGGAAGATGATGGTCTTGAACAACTTAATCACTACCCTTGCGTCATTTGTTGGACTTTCTACCGCTTTGACCCATTTGGAGACATAATCTATGGCTACCAAGATGTAGGTGTTTCCATGTGAAAGGTGGGTTGAAAGGTCCCATGAAGTCTATTCCCCAACAACCGAATACTTCCATGTGCAAGATCAGTCTTTGAGGCATCTCATTGCGTTTCCCTATGTTTCCCATTCATTGACAAGGATCACACTTTGATATGAAGGCTTGAGCATCTTTGAACATAGTAGGCCACCAAAAACCCGCTTGCAAAATCTTCTGAACCGTTTTGAAAGCTGCAAAATGTCCCCCATATGTAAACCCATGGCAGTGTTCCAGCAGTCCTTGAACCTCTTCTTCAGCTACACACCGTCTAAACAGACCATCCGATCCTCTCTTGTACAAATACGGCTCATCCCAAAAGTATTGATTTACATCTCTGAAGAACTTCTTCTTTTGATACCCTTCCAAACTCGTAGGTATCTCCCCTACCACCAAATAATTCACCAAGTCATCATACCAAGGAAGTACTGATCCCGCAAACTGCCTATTCCGTGGAGGGTCTTCATTCTGGTCAACATGTCGCTCCTCGGTGTCCACTACTGCGAGTCGTGCCTGCGAGGCTTTCCATTACTATTTCCGTTTGGAAGTTTGGAGTGCCATCAGCTGTTCTTCCGGCATGGAGTCATTTATGGGTACTGAGTCTTCTACCATTATTCTTGATAGGTGGTCTACTACACCATTCTCTATGCCTGGTTTATCCACTATCTTATATCAAACTCTTGGAGAAGAAGTATCCATCTAAGAAGCCTAGGATTCGCATCCTTTTTCTTCATGAGGTATTTCAAAGCCGCATGGTCAGTATGGACGATGACCTTGGAACCAACTAGGTAGGATCTGAATTTCTCAAATGCAAAGACAATAGCCAGCAGCTCCTTCTCAGTTGTTGCATACTTGATTTGGGCATCGTCGAGTGTCCTACTCGCGTAGTAGATGAAATTCAATTTCTTGTCCTTCTTTTGTCCAAGGACCACTCCTACCGCATAGTCACTAGCATCACACAGGATCTCGAATGGTAGATTCTAGTCTGGTGCTTGGACAATGGGTGCTGAGACAAGGACTGACTTGATGGTTTTAAAGGCTTCCATACACTCGTCATCAAATGAAAACTCTGCCTCTTTGCATAACAGGCGAGTGAGTGGCCGAACTATCTTTAGAAAATCTTTGATAAACCTCCTATAAAACCCAGCATACCCCAAGAAGCTTCTAATGTCCTTCACCGTCCTTGGGGGTTGTAACTGAACCATGACGTCTATCTTAGCCTGATCAACCTCAATCCCTTTCTCAGAAATCTTATGTCCCAAAACGATCCCTTCCTTGACCATGAAGTGGCATTTCTCCCAATTAAGTACCAAGTTGGTCTCCACGCACCTGCTCAATATCCTGCATAGATTTGAAAAACAAGAGGAGAAGAAGGAGCCATAGACCGAGAAGTCATCCATAAATCCTAGAATATGGACATCATGCATCGTTGAAAAGTTGAGGGAGCATTACAAGTCCAAATGGCATACGTTTATAAGCAAAAGTTCCATAAGGGCAAGTAAAGGTCGTTTTCTCTTGAACATCTGGGTGTATAGGGATCTGAAAGAATCCACTATACCCATGTAGAAAGCAATAAAACTTATGATTGGCTAGATGTTCTACCATTTGATCAATGAAAGGCAATGTAAAGTGCAATGTATACACATCCTATGCCCCGTTATAGTTCTAGTAGGTATCATTTCATTTTATCATTTTTAACCACAGTGATACCTCCCTTATTAGGGACACAATGAACCGGTAAAACCCACTTGCTATCGGAGATGGGATAGATTACATCCGCATCAAGCAATTTAAGAATTTCCTTTTTCACAACTTCCTTAAGGTTCGGATTCAATCTTCTTTGGGGTTCTACACTAGAGTGAGACTCAGCTTCTAAGTGAATTCTATGCACGCAAAAACTAGGCGAGATTCCTTTAATATCCTCAAGAGAATACCCTATAGCTCTTCTAAATTGTTTAAGTTCGGATAGCAACATTTCAATCTCTTCATCATTTAAGGCATCATTAACAATCACAGGATATGTAGAATTAGGTCCTAAGAAAGCGTACCTTAGCCCTGCGGGAAGCGTTTTCAACTCCACTTTTGGTGCCTTGAGCTCAGAGCAATCATCTTGAGTGCTCTTAAGGGTCTCCTTGGTGCCATCGGTGGCGAGGTGCATGACCGAGTGCCTGGCCAATCTGTGGACTGTTGACAGGGTTGAGATTAGCTCTCCCGCTTGCTTATCCTTGACGTCCGACTGCATCAACTCTTTGATCACGACCGTACTCCTTGGTGTTTGATAAGTATCCAAGAGTGCCCTATAGATTTCCGCTTCTACCCGTAAGTACCCATCTTGGATCGGTGCGGTTAATGCCACTTGCAATTGATCTTTTGTAAGCAACTCCTCAAACAGCTCATTTTCAAGATCATCTATCTCTCGAATCCAAAATGCATGATTGTCAATGGTAGGTTTCTTTGACACACTCTTGATTTGGAACTTCATTTTGATGTCTTCACCCAAGTTAAATCTTATAGTTCCGTTCCTCACATCAATCAAAGCTCCGGCTGTGGCCAAGAAGGATCTTCCAAAGAGCAGAGGATTTTGTGGTTCTTGATCCATCTCTATTACAACAAAGTCAGTTGGGATTTGTACTCCTCCTACGTTAACCGGCAAATCTTCAAGCATTCCATGTGGTATCCTCCTAGATCGGTCGGCAGGTATCAATGAGATTTTGCATGCTTTGAACATCACGAACCCTAACCTCTTTGCAACCGAAAGGGGCATGAGACTTATCGAGGCTCCTAAATCACATAAGCAATTTTCGAAAGATATAATTCCAAGAGAGCACGTGATAGTAAAGGTACCGGGGTCGGCTAACTTTTTGGGTGCTTCCTTCCTTAGGATGATTGCACTAATCTCATGTATTAGTATCACTTCTCCTTTGACCTCCTTGATATTCTCCTTTACCGCGTCTTTGAGGAACTTATGATATGGTGACAGCAACATAAAGGCATTGACCAATGGGACCGGAAACTCGATGTCTCTAATCCGCTTGGAGAATTGAGTCTTGTATTTCTCAGCAATGCACTCTTTATGGATCTATGGGGAACGTAAATGAGGACGAATGGGTGGGAGCGGGTTAACTCGCTGTGTTGCCTCAGGTGTGATGACAGCAAGGTTTGGAACATTCTTTCCTCGTTCACATGTTTTGCGAGGCAAACCGGCGAGGACAGAGGGTGACTTGAGCTGATCATTGATCTGTGTTCGAGAATCATCCACCCCTTCTTCAATCATATTGTCCCCAGTATTAGTAGCCATAGTGTTGGTACAACTCACCCTCTGTGCCGAGTGGATTGCAGTAAAACTGTTCGAGCCCTCGCAGGTTGAGCGAGGTGGACATGCGAGGCAAGTGTTTAGATTCGAGGAGGGCAGCGGTGTACCTTATCTTTTTCTACTTGTTGCAGTCTTGTATTTATGTCCCCGATCATACCATGGAGATCAGTGTACCGGTTGTTAATCTCAGCAAACTTCTCTGTGAGCTCACCGGCTGCACTCTTTTGCCCTTGCAATATCTCTTGCAACATATCCAATATAGCTGGTTGTGAGACAGTTGGAATAGCGGTTTGTTCGAGTAGACTTACCTCTTCCACTCGAATCACTTCCTCGTCTGGTACGGGTGTTGGTTTATTACGCAGCAGATGATCCATCTTGGCATTCATTATACGGATTTCAGCCTTTCTTGGTGCGGCTAAGCTGGTAGAATAGGCTCCACTTTGCATCACCCTCGTTGTAATGTTCTTGAGATTGAGCGAGGTTTGCAATAAGTTCCCATCCAGCAGTGATGTCCTTGTGCATAAAATTTTTGTTGCTCGCCGTGTCCAATATCGTCTGATACCTCAACCTGATCCCTCGGTAAAAGGTGCTGAGTAAAGACTCAGTTGTGTATCCATGATGCAGACATTGGGCAACATAGTCTTTAAATCTTTCCCATGCATGCGGGAAACTCTCCGAGTGCGTTTGATTGAAGTGAAAGATTGTTGTGCGTGGTTTTGCTGTGCGTGACGGCGAGTAGAACTTGTTCAAGAATGTCTTCTTGCACTCGACCCAAGACGTGATTTGACCAGGAGGTAGATGTTTCTCCTAATTTTGTGCTTTCTCCGCGAGTGAAAACGGAAATAGCCGCAATCTAAGTGCATCGTTACTCAATCCGTCTATTTGGGTGGTGCTGCACAGCGTTTCAAACTCGTCAAGGTGCTCATGTGGATCTTCGCATTGAAGTCCATGAAATTTTACTCGTTGAGCCATAGCAATGAGGCTACCCTTGATCTCAAAAGTCTGGTTCAGGACAGGTGATGGAATGATTCCGTACCGCGGATAGGATGTCTTTGTTTCATCCATTGCGCCTATCATCCGTGGTGGTGTCTCCTCAGGAACATCAGAGTTGTCCTTCTCAGTGTACTCGTCTGTCGATGATGTGGCCATATTGAGGGTAGGGAACAAGGAGTACGAAGTTCCCTGAATTTGGGGTTAGGCAGCCAGTACAGAGGTTGAGTTTTGGTTGTTTTTGTTGCCCTCGCGTCCGGCTGTCGATGAGTACCTGCGAGGCCTGCAAGGATAGAAACAACGACTTGTCAATAGGATAGGAGCTTGGTCCTTATAGATCCAAGCTGAATAAAGCACAGACAAGGGATAATAGCAATAACACTAAACATGATCCTAAGACAAGTAAACTATAGGTTGGAACAAACAAATCTGATTTGGCAATGGCGCCAATTTGGTAAAAGGGTTTTTGAGTCCTAAGATCAAATCAATTGAGCATAGTGGTAAGTAGATGGGAATTGTCGAACCAAAAATTCAGAGATGCTTGTAAGCAATCTACTACTAGATCTTAGTTCAAGAAACCTATCAATCTGTCACAAAGATAGGCTATTATATCAAACAATCTTTCAAGCTAGAGAATAAGACAAATTAAGCTAAAAGACAAAATAAGAACAGAATTTAAAAGTTCAAAACATAGAAATGACCTAAAAACAGAGCACACAATTGCAATAGGATAGAAATAAGGATAAAAGAATGGATCTAAAGGATAGGGAGGTTGATCGGCGATAAACTCGCCGAACTTCTTTTGAGCAATCCCTAGACCGAGACAAGGATAGATCAACCCGTTCTCACAGTGAAGACCCCTAACTGGACCGGATGATCCAATACATCACTAGCCACGATCATGCCAAATCGGAAGAATTAAGCCTAGCCCAACTCCTCTAACAGCCGACCCACATACTAGATCTCTCTTCGGCAGATCAGGCCATCACTCAGACGGCACTTGGTCTCCACTCCCATCGGCGCTAGCCTTAGCGATCCGAGTTTTCACGATCTTTTTTGCCTAGCAGCTGATCCAGTTGATCCAGTTCTCCAAACTCCAAATGCAAATGAAAATGCAAAGAAAGCAGAACAAACCTAAAAAGACCTAAGAAAACGGAAAATCTATCTAGACGGATGCAAAACAACCTAAAACAAGACTCTAAAACCATTAAAAATCACACACATCAGCAGTATACGTGGTTGGAACCTTAAGTTTGTCGGTCTTAATAGTAGGAGAGGAACCCTTAGGCTTGGGGGCTGCATATCAAGCTAATTTGTTGACTAGAATCCAGATGGCTCAAGAAAAAGATGAGAATTTGAAAAAGGCCGCAGGGAATGATAGAACTGAATACCAAACTTCAAACAATGGGACCATTTTGGTTAATGGTCGTGTATGTGTCCCTAATGATCAGGGATTAAAGGATGAAATCCTTAAGGAGGCACATAGGTCTAAGTTAGCAAACCACCTGGGATCGACAAAGATGTACCTTGACTTGAAAAGGTACTATCATTGGACAGGAATGAAACGTGATGTGGCTAAGTGGGTATCCGAGTGCCAAACTGATGAGTGTGATTTTTAACGGTTTTAAAGCCCTATTTTAGGTTGTTTTGCACTCGATTAGATATGTTTTCCATGCATTCCGGTCCATTTAGGTTAGTTTTGCACTTTTTGCACTTGCATTTGGAGTTTTGGATTTTTTCTAGGAAAACGAGCAAAAAGGAGCTTAAAATGGAGCTAAAGCTATTGGAACCAGCTGCTAAGGAAAAGGAGTTGCTCAGACTCGGATCTCTACCTCATGGTTCGCAGGGCGAGGATCGCTCAGATCGCTAACGGAAGGAAACCTCAGTCGCCAGCCTCAGTCTACCTACCGCAAGGGAGAAACAACTTATCACACTCGGACCATTCCACTCGGCCTCAGCCTGCGAGGACAGATTAAAGACCACTCCTCGGTGTCCAAGCTTGCCAAGTGACAGCGAAGAGAAGATTTCTAGTTGACCGACTTAGGTTGATTTGATCATTAGGGTTATGCAAATGACCCTATAAATACCCCTTAATCATCATTTTATAGCTTATCTGATGTTTTAG
>OVBA01006505.1:0-16803 GCA_900406435.1 Lepidium aucheri
ACCTGGATCCCCTAGGATACAAAATTATCGAAAAACAGAAAGAATCTCCAAAATAGTACACTTCCGAACCGACTAAACAGCTTCAAAAGCTGGGGGGCTCCTGTTGGTACCAGGCCCAGAAGTCTGAAGAGGCCCAATAACAAAGAACAAGAGAAGGTGTGCCAGGCCGAGCAGGTGACAAAGCGAGCCTCATAGCGTCCGAGGAGCGAGCACGCAAAGCCGGGAGAGCATAGCCGACCTAGCGAGAATTCGATCCCCGCGGAGCTCGCCTGAAATCAAGGAGGAAATCTCGGAGAATATTAAGAGGATCTTCTCCAAAACCCTAGAGCAAAAGCCTATAAATAATAGTTCAAAGCCTAGGAATAAAAACAAGAAAATCGAGAGAGAAAAGTCCTAGAGCTTGAAAGATTACTTTCGCCTTTGTTTGTAATCCGTTTTCATCTAATAAAGTATTTGATTCGAAGTTCCACAATTTGATAACGAGTGTTGAGTTCTAGCATCAACATAACTAAAAGTTGAATAATATAATAATAATTATTATTTTTATTTTAAATGATAAATATAGTTAGGAAGTAGACTTCATTTGAAGTCTACTTTCAAGACTTCATGTAAAGTCTGCTCTATACCCTAAACTCTAAAATGCAAATCAAATAGATTCTATCTAATACACCAAGATCAAAATAAAAAATTATATCAAAAATTAAACATTTTTAATCCACTAAAATATTAAGTCTATTATTTAATTTTACATTTTTAAAATCTCAAATTACAAATCAACATGGATTACCAACATATCTTGTTAAGACCTTAAACCCTAAACTCATAGTTTGTTTGTAAACTATGTGGTTTGATCTTTGTTAGTTTTATTTCACCAAGTTTTTGTGATATATTATTTTATACTCCATAATTATTTATCTTAAGTTTATGTAACCAAAAGTTTAATCATAGATGATTATTTATATTTTTAACTTTGAAAAAAATATAATTAAAGAATAAACTTCATGTGAAGTCTGAATAGTATAGATTTCGCATATGTTTGCTTTGAAAAAGGTTAAATTGTTATTTTATATATTTTTAAATAAATATGAAAATCTTAAACATCCATCGTATATATAAAAATATCATAATCCATTAATTTCACATATTTGATTATATAACTTTACGTGTTGTTTCCGTAATTATTCGAGTGGTCATTTCATTAACTAGACACAATTAATCAAAATCCAAAAGTGAATAAATGCGTAGAACGATTTGATAAAGAAAAAAAATCCCTGTTTTGGGCTTAGTACTCTCCATTGCAGATAGAGTCTTTCATCTATTGAGATTAGAGTGTTTTGTTCACTTCCTATTATCGTATCACTCAAATGTTGCACTTTGTTTCATTAGAGAATTTCCTCCCCACGGTGTTTAGGGTTCTTCCACCATATCTCAGCCGTATTTGCTAAGTAATCTTCATCCTTAAAGCTTCTTTTACTGCCGTTTAATTTTTCTGGATCTGATGTCGTCCGCCATGGACAAAGTGTTAATGGCTATGTCACTAGAAGAAGAAGACTCGCCTTTTGTTATGCTAAATCTTCCACAATTTAGCTCGTGTGAAAAAAATCTTGAGCTTGGTGGGTCGCCTTCTAAACCCCCAACACCAAAATATGTCTAGCTTAATCTATGATTTGCCAAGGAAATGGCTAAAACATGATCATATTCGTGGTATTGCTTCATCTCGCGAGAGATTTAAGTTTATTTTTAAGACAAAGCACGATCTTAAAGAGGGATTAGAAAAAGGCCTACACACTTATAATGAATGGGCTCTTCCAATAGATAAGTGGTATATCTCTCCTCCACCAGATTTTCTAAAGCATATTCCAGTTTGGGTACAAATAAGAAACATCCCTATTAACTACTACAATGAAGAATCTATCGCCTTATTGGGAGAGATAGTGGGTCAAGTTATTGAAGTTCTTTTTCGTCGTGATAAATCTTAGATCGAGATTGTGTAAGGGTCAAAGTTAAGTTTAATGTATCCAAGCCTCTTTAAATGTTGAAGCTCATAGTGCTCCTAGATGGTTCCACAACCACAATATACTACTTTTACGAGAGAGTTCAAAAGCGCTATTATAAGTGTTAACATCTTACACACGAGCAAGACCCTTGCCCACTTTTGACAAAAGAGAGACAAGACAGAGCTATTAGCCGAAAGAGTGGTAATTTGATTCCAAAGCCCCCTCCGGAACCCATTCTTAAGTCTACAGATCCACTGTTTGGAGTCCTCTTGGAGGATCAGGTGGGCATTCATCCTCAGCAGTGAAGACCTAAGATAGTTGCTGATGTTCTGGAAGGTATGCGCCAGTATCTACTAGTTGCTTCAGGAGAAGAGAGAATAATCAGAAAAGCTAGAGTTCGTAGTTCGGTTAAGGAATTCTCTAAAGATTCTGTTTTGGAGAAGATTATCCTTCGAAAGGTACCTCCTCCACTAATCACCAAGGATTAAAACAAAGGAAAAGAAATAGTGTTTGGATACGATACCTCTGATGCCTTAGTTGAATCATCGAGGAGTATCTTACAACCTCCTCAACAGCCCAAACTTATGGCAACAACCTTCAAAGCTGGTGATTCACTTCAGCCTAAAGATAAATTAGAACCTTTGGTGTTTTCAGATGGGGTGAACCCTTGTTCTCTAGCTCTTTGTTCAATGGTATATAAATATGATTTTAATGAGGTTAGTTCATCTGAGACAAAGACAATGAAACCAAAAGCCAGGAAAAGACCTAACATTCATAAGAAGATTATTAAGGGCAACGACAAATCTACCAAGTTACCAAAGAAAGCAGCTTTAATCACTAACAGATCAGAAAAGAGAAAAGCAGAATCAGTGATAAAGGAACCAGCGAACTCAACCAAAACAAAAAACAAAGGGATTGTACCCCAGCTGGGACTGCTTGGGGATCAATGATCATCTTCTCCTGGAACTGTCAAGGCTTGGGACAGACACAAGAATTGACAGTTCTACGTCTTATGGGGTGCGAAAAAAACACTTCCCTAAAATGATGTTCTTGATGGAAACAATGAACTATAGACATGTTCTTGTAGATATTATGGTATGGTTAGGTGATGAATATGTACATATTATAGATCCGGTGGGCAAGTGTGGTGACCTTGCTTTCTTTCAGAAGAAAAATGTGGATATTGAGGTGTTGTTTGAAAATAAAAATGTGTTGGATATGAAGGTTCGATATGGGCCAAATTTTTTCTTCTTGTCGTGCATTTATGGTAACCCCAATGTGAAGATAAGGCATATGGTTTGGAAAAGAATTATCAAAATTGGGATCTCTCGGATATATAGCTGGCCTATGGTGGGGGATTTCAATGAAATCTTTAAAATGAAGAGAAAATAGGTGGTCCAAGGAGAGCTGAGGTGACCTTCAAAGATTTTGTATACGTAATCCAAGGGTGCGCAATGACTGAACTACAGAACATGGGGAACATATTCACTTTGAGTGGAAGACGTTTAGAGCACTGGATACAGTCTAGACTCGATAGATGTTATGGTAACAGTGGATGTTTCATATGTTCCCGAGATCCAATCAGATGTTCATGAAGAAGAAAGGGTCAGATCACGGTGCGGTCTTAGTTAAATTGGTCGCCTCTCAGCAGTCCTATCATGGATCCTTTTAGTTTGATCGGAGATTTTTGAAATAGCAAAGCATGATGAAAATGATTCAAAAATAAGATAAACTATTGTTAAGTTAATATATTAGCAAATTACGTCCATTATAAAATGAATGTTATTGATATACTCTCATAGGTCCATTTTCTACGTCATAAAATATTGGTTCTTTGAGAGTATATGTTTATTAACAAAAGAGAGTTTTGTAATTGCTTATACAAACTCTACCAAGATCTACCAAGAAAAATATGAGAGTACCAAAATCTACTAAGATCTACCAAGATTTACCACTCCATAGGCAACCCATGCGATGTTGTAGTCAATACCTCTTTATCAATGTTATCCAAACACGGATACGGATTTATGGATGAAATTGTCAATGGTATTGGAAGCTCATCCATGACGTCAATGCTGAATTTCATGCAAATAAAAGGGAAGAACTGATCATTTATTTCCTTAAATCCGCGTCTAAGGGCTAAACACTCAATAACATTCATTTTGGTTGACCTTACACATAACAGGGATAGACACATAATAGAGTTTGATAGTTTTACACATAACATGGATAGACACATAATATAGTTTGGTAGAGTTACATATAACATGGATAGACACATAAAAAACACATAACAGAGTTTGGTAGACGTTCAAGATTGGACGTCTGCTCTACATGTTCGAGCATTATGTCCTACACCTTTACATCATCAACAAGTCATCAATTTCCTTGGGCGTTTACCTCTAATGAGCACTCAAACCAACCTTTCAAACGCGAGTTCTTTGGCCTACCAGGTTGGTTACATACAACAGGAGGTACACAAACTTTACGAGCCACCTCTTCATGTATTGGAAGTGCTGCATCTCTTGGCATCACAGATTTGGCATACACATGGTACAAGTAACTCGTATACTAGTAAGGATCTGTGAGCTCGATCTTCAAACGCTGACATGCTTCTGGTACAGCCAAGGCATGCACACAAGGTATTTTATCCATGTCAAACCTGTTACAAGAACACGTTTTCTCTGTCAAATTAACCAAATGTGAGGAGGCTGAGCACGTGACAACCGTTTGATGCTCATCAATGTTTTTCACATTATACTGTGTGGCTTCAAGGAGTCTATTTTGCATGGTCAAAAAACAAAAAAAATTATGTCTACGAAAGTCCACCAAACTCTACCAAACTATACTACACAAATATACAAACTCCACCAAACTCTACTATGTTGCATCTAAGATCTACCAAACTCGACTACATTGCATCCAAGATCTACTAAACTCTAATAAACTCTACTATAAAGATATCTAAGATCTACTAAATTCCACCAAACTCTACCAAGTCATACCTTGAGAAGTTTTTCAAATAGTGAGAATCGTCGTTGTTGCCACTGCCTTTGGCCTCCTCTTCGCAAACCACCTAGTTAACATTGCCCTAATGGCATCTATAAGCTTCACAATAGGGACAGTTCACGCTTCAGCTAATGCATGATTGATAGATTATGCTATGTTTGACGTGGTGAAGTTGTATCTATTCCTTGGGAAATGTGCACGACTCCACAAGCGAACATCTGCCCTTGGCAAATACTCGTATAGCCATTGATCTAGTCTCTCTATTTGGATAAAGATTGCATTAAACTTGTCACACCTATATGCAGTTGCAACCTTCTTAAACAGCTTAAAGGACTCTCCTCCTTTGAAATTGGACAAAATATTTTTCTGTAGATGGTAAGTGCAAATCCCATGAGCGGCAAGCGGATACACTTTTATTATTGCTTTGGCTATTGATATATGCCTATCTGAAATGATGGTCAATTCTTGATCATCGGGAATGACACGGTTGAGTTGTCTAAAAACCATTCCCAAGGTTCATTATTTTCGGTATCAACAACATCAAGCCATAGGGAAAATGTTGAAATTTCTGTCTTGCGTTGTTGCCGTGAGAAGAGTCCCTTTATATTTTCCTTGTAAAAACATTTCATCCACAACAACAACCTTCCTCATATACAAAAATCCTCTAATGCTTGCATCGAATGCAAGGAATAGAAACTTGAACCTATCATCTCCATCTACTTCCACCTTAATAAGTGTTCCCAGATTTGCTCGGCTAATCATATACAAATACGAGGGTAGTTCTTCAAAACTATTCTCATTGTACATAGTTCACACAAAGACGCAAAGTTAAAACTCAACCAAACTCTACTAACATAAATCAAACCTAACTAAACCAAACTCAACCAAAATCTACCATGCGTCTATACCAAAACCTACCAAAGTCTACCATGCGTCTATACAAAATCTACCAAAGTCTACCATAGCTATGCCAAAGTCTACCATAAAGGAAATGTACCTTTAAACCGAAACGTTTGTTCAGTGATTCAGCAACATAAGCGGGAAAAGCAAAAGGCCCAACACCACCAACAAAATCTAAGTATTAACGACCAAGAATATCGGGCGTTGCTTGACGTGCCTGAGATGCCTCTCCGTAACTGCAAGTGTGTTCTCCACAATATATCTAGCTATAGAAATACAGACTCTCAGGATTGTGGTGTGAAGCATGGACTCTCCACGTGCAGTTTTGGAACCCAATATCTCACAACCAATAACATCCTCGATGATGATACGACATCAAAGTCAAACCTATGTAAAATAGAATATGTCTTCAACCTTGACTCAAGATTGTCTTTTGTGGGATAAATTTGTCCAACAGCTAATTGAAGTGACTTTATTTCGATGTCTAAGTACTCATCATTAAATTTTGAATCTCTTTTCTTAGGGGGAAGATTTTTTTGTATCTTCTTCTTTGCACTTCCTCTGAACACTTATGAAGTCTTCATCACCAGAGCTTGCAGCATCTACATCCTCGTAGTAGTCGAATCTCATTTCCGCTTTCTCATCATAGTCAACATGTTCATCTTCTTGTTTGAAAGTCTGCCTAACTCTACCACACATTGAATTAACCCTGCCAAATGTTGAATCAAATGGTTTAAAGGAAGGCTCATATTTAGGCTCAAATCTTACACATTCTTCTACCAGAACATGAGATCTCCTTGAAATCTCCACACAAAGACGAATTGACTCTTTTCAAAATTGTTGCACAGACCCACATAATTGCCTCTCGTTGGTCACAAAGATAGGAGGTGTATCTTGTGGTAGTTCATGCATGAGTTCAATTAAAATGTAACTCAGTTTTACCTTGTGGATTTGTTGATTTAGATCGAAATCTTCATGCACCATCTTCACAAACTCATCATAACGTACAAACCCACTCAATTCCATGATTTTACAACCATGAGAAGTATCTACAAGAAAAAACCAATGATTTTGGTTGAATTTCCAACTCCCACACACTAAAACGATTTGATCCATAGATCCAAAACCAAGAAAAAAGAAGCTCAAAAGATAAGGAATGAGGTAAAGCAACAATGGTAATTTGTGATTCAATGATGTTTGGCTGCATCAAGTTAGCGAGAAAAAATGTAGGTGATGCAATAATTAAAGGATAATATCATCATTCTACAAACTATTTTAAATGAGTCATCTCTGCCAAACTCTACCACACTAAAAACTAACTTTACCAAACTCTACCACACTATTAAATAAAACTCTACCAAACTCTATTACACAGTGGACGAGCTCAACCAAACTCTACCATATAACTCTATCTAACTCTACTACAGTAGTGTTAAGAACTCCACCAAACTCTATCACACTATCAAATAAAACTCTACCAAATTCTACCACACAGTAGACGAGCTCAACCAAACTCTACCGTATAAGTCTATCAAACTCTATTACACTAGCGTATCTAACTCCACCAAATTCTACCAAACTCCTCCAAACTCCACCAAAATCTACCAAATATAAAAAACCTCAAATATTTAGTGTTTAATAAAATGACTTCCTAATTACAGAAAGTTAGTATGATTTTTATTCAACAGTGTTTTATAAGATGAATTATGGTGTAGTTGATTTTGGTGGATCTTGGTTGAGCATATAAGCGCGTTTGCGTTTTAATAATGGCGTGCAAGCAAAGCATAATATAGTACAGTATATATCAATATAACTTATCTTGAGAGAGAGAGAGAATATAAGGGAAAGAGCAATAATAATATGATTTTCTTAACAAAAAGTAAAATAAAAACAAGGGAGAGAAAGAAAGAAAAAGGAAGGAGAAGAAGCAGGGGTCCATTATCCAAAACCATTGTTGCATTTCTCGAATGGCGTATTCTTCAATTATTCGACTTTAGAGGAAAGATTAATATTCATATACAGAGAGAGAGAGAGAGAGAGAGAGAGAGAGAGAGAGAGGTTTCAAAAAATTTCAGGAAAATTAGAGATTAGATGAATTCGAGCCGATAAATTTGTTTGGTACAGAAAGAGAGAGAGAGAGGGATGAGTTGTAGGAGAGTTCTGAAGTCGATACAAGCCTTGGCGGCTCATAGCTTACTCTTCTGTTTCACGCTTTTGTTGGCTCTCAAGCTCGATCACACCCTCTTTTGCTCATGGTGGTCAGTTACTCTCTTTCCCCACGATTTCGATTTTCATTTCTTGGGGACCGACAGTGATTACATGATATCTGATTATTTGGGTATTCGGATTGGGACCCTTTTCTGGTCCCTTTGAATTTCGAAGCAGATTATTTTTTCTTTCTCTCAATCAGTTTTTTCAAAGTGAACTGAAAATTCGATTCTTCTTTTGCCTAAAAAACCTATTTCTGATCTTTGTTTCTATTTGACGTCAATAGTAATAGAACCAATCACGTCAATGGTTTATATACTACTAAGTCAAATTGTTGCAAATTTTGGATATTGATGTATGCATTTTGTATCCTTTCGAAGGTATGCATTTCCTAATGTCTCAGTTTCTTATTTTCAAGAACTCAAAAGTGTTCAATGAAGAAGATTTGCACCCACCACTTTTTGTGTTTATCTTGTTGGAGATCCAGCTTTTCTTCTTGGGTCTCATCTTCTTTGGGGTTATGTAGGATGGTGTTTTTCCCGCTGTGGGCTTTTCATGCAGTTGTTGCCAGAGGAAGATTCTCTCTTCCTGCTCCTGTTGCTCCTCGTAATCGTCATGTATGTCCTTTTTTTTTTTTTATGTACATACTTTCGTACCTCTTTTAGCAACCATTTTTACTATGTCTTTACTTCAATTACGATATGTTTTATGACCCCTTTTGGTGTACAGTGGGCTCCATGCCATGCTGTTGTCGCCACACCGCTGCTTGTATCATTCGAATTGCTCCTTTGTATTTACCTCGAGAGTTCTTATGGTATATAACCTGTTTCCTCACTTCAGAGGTTTGTGTTTCCATGTTTCTTCCATTTCATCAGATTGTCATCTCTTCTTATCTTAAATGCAGTTGGTTGGCCACCAGCTGTGAGTTTGAAGATTGCATTCTTACCATTGTTGGCATTTGAATTAACGATACTGGTCGACAATTTGAGGTGTTGAGCTATTAATATGTTTTGCTCACTTTAGTTCCATTAACTTCTCAAACTAAGACGTTCTTTCTATGTGTGTGGTGAACCCATACCAAACTAAATTATGTAAATCTAAGGATCCTAACTATTGCAAGATATCTTCAGAATGTGTCGAGCATTGATGCCAGGAGACGATGACAGCATATCCGATGACGCTATATGGGAGGCACTTCCTGTAAGTCCACAAGTGTTGCATCAGTTATTTTAAGGCTGGAGGCTTTGTTCAGCTTAAGTTCTTAGGCAAGATGAATTAAGAATGTCTCTAGTTTTCCATTCACACAACTTAGATCTGACAAATGAGAACCTTTGAACCTATTTTTGTAAATTTCTAGTTCTCACAGACAAAGGCTTGGAATATTCTAGTCTTTTGTTGATGGGCGGGGGAAGATGTTCAGTACTGAATAATGAATATGACATATATATATGCTTTTTCCTTGTTACCTGCAGCATTTCTGGGTTGCGACTTCAATGGTGTTCACGTTGGCTGCTACGTTCTTTACCCTCCTAAAACTTTCTGGTAATAATGCTTGCCTAAATAGTTGTCTTACCGTGTCTCTTTGCCTATTGAATCATATCTTACACAGTTCATTTCGTTGATGGGGTTGTTTTGCTCATTCTCCCTTATTATTTTATATACACAGGCGATGTAATTGCTCTTAGCTGGTGGGATTTATTCATAAATTTTGGGTATGATTTTTCTTTGTCTTTCTTTGTTTATGTTTTTAAGAAGTGCTTGTCATCTTTATGGTTGCTGGAAATGATTATGAAAGAAATGTTTTTCTTGCAGAGTTGCCGAGTGCTTTGCTTTTCTTGTTTGTACAAAATGGTCTAACCCAGTAATCCATAGAAGCTTACGTGCCCGAGAAACCGGGTCATCTTCCACCAGTATTAGATATCTTGACTGGAACAGTGGCCTTGTAGTTACTCCAGATGACAATAGATACCAAGATCGATTGTGCGGTTTGCAAGATATTGGTGGTCATATGTTAAAAATTCCCGTCATTGTATTTCAAGTTCTCCTTTGCATGCATCTAGAGGTATATACCATATGTCTCTCAACTTACTATATTGTCTGTAGATACTACTGAAAATGTCAACGGTCTGCTTTTAGGGAACTCCTGAAAGAGCAAAGGATATATCGATACCAGTCCTTTTCTCTCCACTATTCTTGTTGCAAGGCCTCGGTGTTCTCTTTGCTGCATCTAAACTAATAGAGAAGATCGTCCTCTTACTGCGTGGAGAAGCTGGTCCGGGATTGTATTTTAGATTTTCATCAAGTGCCCATGATTGCCTAGGTTTCTTGCACCATGGTTCCAGGTGAAATTCGCTTTTGTCTGTTTTTCCCAAAAGTTTCTAATTTTACAAATTTAAATACTAAAAAGAATAGATCAATGCTCTTACCTGCTCAGGCTATTAGGTTGGTGGTCAATTGACGAAGGAAGCCGCGAGGAACAAGCTCGACTGTACCTTGATCGAGAATCCGGGTTAGTTAGTATAACCCAACCATCTATATGGTCGAACTAAAAATGTTACTAGACCGGCTGAAGATTTCATCATACTATGCTTGTACAGTTACAACACCTTCAGTGGCCATCCGCCTGAAATAGTCAAGAAAATGCCAAAAGAAGATCTTGCTGAAGAGGTGAGGAACTCTACTTCTCCCCCTTGCAGTTTCGTTTTCAACTTAGAGCTGATGTTAACTTTAGGTTCTCTTTGTTGTCAAATCTTGTGTCTTCTAGTTTCAATATGACTCAAGTGTTGTTTGCATGCAATCTAATTTGATATCTGTAGGTGTGGAGGCTTCAAGCAGCTCTTGGTGAACAGACAGAAATCACAAAATTCAGCCAACAGGAATATGAAAGACTGCAAAATGTATGCATTTGTTGGCCAGGATATATTTTTCTATATGACTTTCTTGTTTATAATTTGCTTTTCCCTTTGGCCTAATACTCTGTCAATGTGTATTATACTCCAGGAGAAAGTGCTGTGTAGGGTATGCTTTGAAAAAGAAATCAGTCTGGTACTGCTTCCGTGTAGACACCGCGTTCTGTGCCGGTAGCGATACTTGAAACATATTATACTCAATAGTTTAGGCATTTGTCAGTCTATTCGTCTGGAATCTATGAGTTCATATTGATATACTTATTGGACAGGCTACGTGTTAAAAAGCTTGTGTCCGTATTTGACCCAATGTCCATTTTTCACATTTTTGTTGTTGCAGAATCTGTGCAGACAAGTGTACAACATGTCCAATATGTCGTATACACATCGAAAGAAGGTTATCTGTATACGACGTTTGACTGCATCTTGCTTTTGCTTTTGTTCGAGAGCAGGATTTGAGGTTGATGCTCCAGACAAAGATTCATTTTACCATACTGTTTCCGAAACTTCTGATGTTTTTGCTGGATCTTACTATTTGTCTGAATCAGCATTAAGTATAAAAAGATATAGGTGTATACATATATGTATTTTTTCTGTAGAAAATTTCTTACAGTCTCTTACATACTTTAGTTGTAACATACAAAGCTTATAAAATATCGTTTCCTTTTGTGTATTTAATTCCATATTTTGTGGATAAATCAGTCACTAAGTTCTGCTTTTATGCTCATGACCTCAGTTACTTGTCGCGGGAAGTGTCACTTATAAACTGATACTAAAAAACATACCCCATGTGTATTCACTCTTCCAAGCTAATCTCTCATGAACAAGGAACATTACAAGTAAGACACCAGAAACTCTTCCTTGAAACCTATTTGTTCATAGTTCTCATTGATGAGGTTTTTCTATTTCCATTTTCTTCTTCAGCTTCATCCCCTTCTTACGGACTGTCTGAGTTTTTGTTGGCTCAACGAGCAGCAACCGCGACATCACATATGCCAAAAGCTCTTCCCGGTGAGAGAAGGTAAAATCCAAATGAGCATACTCAAACTCACTGTAAGAAACATCAACAACTCCTGAATCTCTCATCACCCTGTAATGTTTCCTAACCATTGAAGGTCTAATCACTTTATCTTTCTTTCCCGCTACTAAGTCCACAGGTACATCAATCAACCCATAGAACTCCCCAAGATTGAGGGGCTCAGGGGACCCGTAGACCTCCATGTTAGCTGAAGTACTGCCGTAGTCAAACATCTTAAACTTACCGCTATGTTTAATCTGAGCAAGATGCTGAGCCACACGGAAGGATACAGCCGGCATATCGTTCATGTTATAGTGAGGCAAACCCATGACTCCGACCCAATTCGAGCTGTCTCCGCCAACCACATAACTCATCAAGGTCTGGACCAATCCACCAACAGCAGGATAGTTATGGAAGTCTCGAGCTAACTTGTTAAGAAGCATCCGGAAGAATTTCGTGGGGATGTAGAAAGCTGGAACAATCCGGGATAGTATCGGACTCAAGAGAAGGAATGTGTACTCCATGAACGTGAAACACACGTTGGAGTCCTCATGAAACCCAGCAGGCGAAAGTAGAATCAGTCTTGAGAATCTGTGTGGTTTCTCTTCGATTTTACGGGTGATTACATACATCAGAACCGCGGCGCCACCCAAACTGTGAGATACAACGCAGAGCTTATATGGTTGCTCCTCGTTTACCACCTCTTCAATAGTAGGCTGGTAGAGCTTCAGTTCCAAAGTTTTGATTTCATGAATCTTCTCTATCATTGCCGGGACATCCTCCGTTGCATGCTCATTGATAGAATAACGCCAAAAACTGCATGTTTTGAGGATCATCGATAAGGAACAATACAAGAAATCAAATCCATAAAGAACCATCTTATTTTATGCTACTCACTCTTTTGAGGATATGCTTTTGTTTACATGATCTCTTGAAACTAAACCACGGAAGTTCCCTAGGTAAACATCATACCCTAACAAGAAATACAGAATAATAGTTGTGATAAATATTTACTCACTTATCATAGAGCGACTTGAGATATAAGTGATTTTTTTTCTGGCACTGACCTTGATCATAAGCAGCAAAAGCCGGAGATCCAACAACCCCATTTGATACCCATCTGGAGACAGAGGTTCAGAGAGAAACAAAGGTAAAAAGAAGTTCACTGATAATTGATTAAATAAATTGACTATCGACGCTCACCCCATTGAAGAATCCATAACACCATGCTGCAAGTAAACAGCTTTCCTCGCATCTCGTCTGGAAAAGACATAAAGAGGAAATTAATGACTATATATTTTAAAGGAACTTACTGAACCATAATAGACTCAATACCTAGGTATCCTTTCCAAGAGAAGACCATATCCATCAGATGTAACAACACGAATAGCTTCATAAGGATAACTGTCAAGATTATAAGAAATGTTAAATCAAATGGGCAGATAGTTGAGTAATAGCATAAGTCAAGAACAATGATGCACGAAGCTTCTTCTACACATTTCCCCCTACCCAAGCTCTGTTATAACATCTTGACAGGTCCTAGTATCTGTATTGTATAAGCTTGTTGTGGTCGTTTCTGTAGATGAGCCGATATCTCCTAGAATGGCAGTCTGCACAATCTCATCATCTGAAACGTCACCATAGTTTTCTTTAAGGCTGTGACTGGAGGAAGAGAACCATGAAAAAACTATCCCAAAAGCTTCAGATGGAGAAAAAAGAAGATGTGCCGCCTTGTGAAAAAAATCAAATATTATTTCTATAAAGATCTCGATACCAAGCTGAAGATCCTGCAAAGATAGAACATAGGAGGAGTGTGAGAATAATTACACGAAGAGGGAATGTGATTCGTATGTTCATCGAACACAGACCTCAATGACTCCCCGTCTTCTATCAGTAGTTCGGACAGGGACATCATGTTCTTTCCCAGGGCTAGCTTTGCTAAAATAAGGTCTAGAAGAATGTCGGTACCTTCCTGGGCTTGCAGGAGACATTCTTGTATTTTGTCGACTCAGAAGACGTAAAAGATATAACGGTATCCATAGAAGGATCCGGGCTGGTAGTAAGACCCACCAAAGTATAAACGTTACCCACTCTGTCCAGTGGCTTTCGTAATTTGCAGAATGAGTAGCCCAAGAACGGAGTGAGATTTGAGATGATGGTGATGGAGGCGTCGACATGCCATCACTATCTTCTTCAGAGGAGTACTCCAAGCTTGAAGTATCAGAATCCACAGAAAGCTCGTGAATGAAGTGGTTGAAAGAAGAAACTCCACTGCAACGGAAGATAGTCGAATAACCATTGCATTAATAAGTGCTATGATATTGGGCAAGGCAACCAGAAAAGAAGTATGAGAGAGTTAAAAGAGATTTGTACTTATGCATCCAACGTGGTAGACGAGGTCCACGTAATGTAGGCCTTAATTCCCATCCATGAAGACCTTCAAGAATATTGGACTTCCCCGGCAATAATGTCAAGAGAAGTGCAGATATTCCATTTATGCATCTTGCAATGTTGTTCAAAGACTCATACGTCAAAGTTTTCACTGACCTGCACTAAAAACCCTTAAGTTTAATTGTTTAGACAACAGCATATCCATCCTGATACCAATCGAAACCCACAACTAGCAGCAAAAACAGCAGGCGCACACATGCTTCAGATATTGAAAAATATATCCATAGAGGACTAAGTCAACACAATAGTTTTAGCAAGATACCACAACAACTCAATCAGAATACCTGATAAAACTTATTACCCAAATCAGTAAGTATCCAAATCACAAGATAGACTTACTGACTTAGCTTCACTCTAAAACAAAGAGATCAACATTGGCAGCATCAATAAAAGAGATTTATCTTCGACATAATCAGAAATCAAATTTATCAACTAGATTTACATCCAAAATAAGGAAACACAGTACAGTAGGAAAGAATGTCAAATTGAGAGTTCACTAAACATGCAACTAAAACTAAGATAAAAATCAGAGATGAGACAATGAGTAATATGCTCAGAAACAGAAGAGGGAGAGGGACTCACTCTTTTGTGACAGCGAGAGCACTATCAACGATCCTCTGCATCCTCAGTATGGAAACTGAAATTACCCAAAAAGAAAAACAAAATATTTCTGAAAAAACAAAAATGCAACGTTTTTAATTAATGAATATGAATCCGAACGTCGGCGATTCCTGCCGTCCACAAGAAGAAAACCTCCGTAGACGTTCTTTGGAGAAGACGTGACAGAGTGCGACACGTGGATGAATAGTATTGGAATATTTAGAATGTGTCATCTATTGGATTTTGCATGCGGATATGGAGACATGACACGTAAGTCTCTAGTGGCGGAGAAGTTACGCCAATTTCTTTTTTTCTGACATGATTTGCGAATCAATATCACTTTCTTTGAGTATATTAGTTCTTTTTTAACTAGGTTTAAATAATATTTTTTTGTTTTATTTATTTATTTATTGTTTGATTTATAGGTGTAAATTTATTAATTATTTAATTATATATATATATATATTTGATATATTAAAAATAAATTTATAGTGGTCATCGGTCTTTCTTGTACACGACAATAAATTACTTTTTATTTTTTTATTTCTGTTTACTTAAGTTTTGATGCATTACAATTTTACATATAATTTTTTTTGAGTCGTGTCATTTACGTTTTGACTCATGTTCATTTGTGTTTTAGACTCGTTTATAACTTAATTTTTAGATCCGTATTTACTTAAAGTTTTGAACCCCTATTTATTTAGGTTTAAAGATCTATGTTTAATTTTGATGTGTTATATATTATCGATAGAATACATATTTTTATTTATTAATATTTAATCAATTCAGCAAGTATATACTAATATAAATCTATGTATAATTATTAATATGTATTTGTAGATTAAAAAAACTGATATTTAATATAACTAATATAATTTTTAGTTTTTGAAAACTTGAAAGTTGATATCATTACATTTTTTGTTTTTATAAATGCTCATAGCATTAATTATTTCGTTTTGTTATCTTAGAATTAAAAAATGTATTTATTTATATCTTCTATATATAAGTAATATTTTGTGAAACTTTGATTTATTTCTTTCATATTTATATTGAGATTATAGGTTTTCTTATATATAACAAATATACTTATTTTTAATAAGGGAGAATTTCAAAAATGCCTTTTTTTGGCATGCCTCTTTTCAAAACTTGCCATTTTCTTTGGAATTGGGAGAAAGAAACACGCATGAGGGACACTTTTTGAAAACATTTCTTAAAATTTCTCTTTTAAAATAATTAATACTTATAATCAAATATATATATATATATATATTCTAGTAAATGTATTTATTAAAATTTCGCTTGTATATAAAATTTATAAGATATATAATGTCTTTTATATATAACAAATATCATTATTTTTTAATAGTTAGTACTTTTAAAAAAATTATTACTTATGTATAAGATAGATATCTTTAAGTTGTCTTTCAAATAATTCAGGGTAATCAACCAATTTTAATCCAAACACATAATCTGGTAGAAGATCTATTGGCAGTTGTTGTGTACATGAAATAGAAGTTGAAGTTATGAGTACAAATACGGTAAACTCGAGTTGTAGGAGAAACTTGTAGGTTTGTAATGACTTTAGTACTTCATTGTTCAAGAAAGTTTTTGAATTTAGAAACCAAATCATTTTTTCTATATTACAGCGAATTTTATTACCTTAATATATATATATATATATATATATTTGATGAAAAAACATATATCATAGAGT
>OVBA01006506.1:0-16802 GCA_900406435.1 Lepidium aucheri
TATGTGTTCTATCGATAATGTATAACACAACAAAATTAAATATAGATCTTAGAATCTAAACAAATACAGGTTCAAAACCCTAAATAAATATGGGTCTAAAAATTAAGTTATAAATAAGTGTAAAACATAAATGAACATGAGTCAAAACGTAAATGACACGAGTCAAAAAATNGTAAAATTATAATGCATCAAAACTTACAGATATAAAAAATATATTTCATGTACAACAAACACCGGTGATTACTATAAATTTATTTTTAATATATACGAATACTACAAAATACCCTGCTAACAACTACTATGTTTTATAATCATAAACAAATTTATGAAAAAAATTTGGGGTCTATTTTACTGTATATANCAAGTATATATATAATTAAGTAATTAATAAATTTACACATAGAAATCAAACATAAATAAATAAATAAAATAAACAAATATTATCTAAGTCGGGCATAGTACAGGATATCATCTAGTAAAATAAAATAAAGATTTAAACTGGAGCTGTGAGTTCAGGTATGAAATAGCACGACCAAAAATATTTGGTTGATTTTTAATCGTTTTCCCGATGATCCTCCACGTTGATTCTACTGAAAGGAGATACAGATGACGCTGGCATTTGTTGGCTCCAATATCGCCTCTTTACTTTCAATCAAATATCCAAAATTAATTTTGTTACTTTATTTAGTTATAATAATGGAAATTCAAAAGAGTTCTGACTAAAAATAAAATTTTAAGATCTGATATGAATTGTTGTCGTTTTGTTGATTTGAAAAGTAAAAATCTTTATATAGGATTTAAATTAGATCAATTAAATTCTAATTAGTATTTGACTCTAACGTATGATTAGTTTAATGTAAATCTTATAAAAAGATTTTTGATTTTTAAAGCAACAAAACAAAAGCAAAAACAAAAAATAATTATTTTCGTTTCTTTTGAAAAGCAAGAATATTTTAATAAGATTTCAATTAAATCAATCTTGCATTAGATTCAAAAACTAACTACAATATAATTGTTTAATTCAAATCTCATAAAAAGATTTTTGCTTTCTAAAACAAATGATGCCCTTATTCTCTAGTTAATACGAAATAATAATCACCTTGCTACCAATATTTGATTTAAATACAGTAATTAATCCAACACATTCGATTTACCACTTATGTTATTATAATGTATTATTTCATCATATTCTTTGTTTTTGGGGGAGGGGTTTATGTAACAACTTACATCAATCAGAGAGATAATTCCCAGTAAATTTACAAATATATAATTTTTGTCGGGCAATTATAGATGTGTATCCACCTCCATACAAGAGATCTCTCTCGCCGAGGCTGGTGGCAGAAGAGATGAAGAAGAAAAGGTTTTAAAAATAAAAAGTTGTTTAAAATGCCACTAGAAGATGACAATAATTACGAATAATACCAGTTGACTTGGAGCTGTTGTCTTAATTAATTGCACAGATTTCAGTTATGCTTCATATCTAAGAGCACCTCTAATGTTTAAAAACCTCTTTAAGAGTTTCTAAATATCAAAATACTAATATTTTTTTTTCCAACTTAACTCAATTATAACAAATATGACAACCAATGTTGGGAAACATGATTCACAAAAGCTTGATTTCGAGCAAGATCCCTAATATGGCGGGCAAGAAAATCGGCTTTGTGGTTAAGTGCACGAGAAATAAGGGAAAGAGCAAAACAACAAAAAAGGCAGCAGAGACGGAAAAAATCTTCAAGGAGCTCTGTGAACGCAGGCCACCCACCCGGATCTTCTACCATCTTCAGGATGTCCGCGCAATCGACAGCAAAAACGACCTCCAAGAAACCAAAGGAGGAGAGACTAAGCATTGCCCAGACAAGGGCCTCCAACTCAACATGAAGAGGGGATAGACTGCGAAAGATACCACGAGCTTCAAAATTGGCATTCCCGTGACTATCGGGAAAGCAGAACCATCCTAAACCTTAATGCAGATCATTATCTTTCCACGATGCATCAACAAAACATCGGAACCCCATGAACCCATGATGACCCACCAGAGGCCGAGAGAGAAACTCCTGTAACCCCGAAGAAGAGGATCCCCCAGGAGGAGCCAGAGGAGCCTCCAACGAGGCCATAACGAGGGAAATATGATATGTGGTGGTGCATGCAGAGAGGTTTGAAAGAATTGATTTGGCCACCTATATCACCAAAGTGCACTTATCTTTTCGGTCTCTTTTCTAGAGAGAACTCCAGAGTTAAGCGTGCTTGAGCTGGAGTAGTCAAAGGATGGGTGATCTTCCGGAAAGTGATTTTTGGAATCGTGTGAGTGAGGACAGAACACGGGGAAAGATCATGTGGTGATTTGTAGGATCGGTAAACAAGTCTTTAAAGCCTCTCAGACGTAGTTTACCGACTTGTCGACCGGTAAGGTGGGCCCACAGGCTAGAGAGAACGTGGGGCCCATTAAGGTGACGGTCAGGACGTTATAAGTGGTATCAGAGCCGAACCCAGACGTGTGTGGAGACATAAGGGCTCACACCGTCAAGGGGGTAATGATCATGGTACGCAATGAGGACGTTGTGGTCTGTTAGTGGGGGTGAATTGTAACACCCCGATTTCGAGAAAATATGATATTTGGTGGTGCATGCGGAGAGGTTTAAAAGAATTGATTTGGCCACCTATGTCACAAAAGTGCACTTATCTTTTCGGTCACTTGTCCAGAGAGAACTCTAGAGTTAAGTGTGTTTGAGCTGGAGTAGTCAAAGGATGGGTGACCTTCCGGGAAGTGATTTTCGGAATCGTGTGAGTGAGGACAAAACACGGGGAAAGATCATGTGGTGATTTATAGGGTCGGTAAACAAGTCTTTAAAGCCTCCCGGACGTAGCGTACCGACTTGTCGACCGGTAAGGTGGGCCCACGGGCTGGAAGAGGACGAGGGGCCCATTAAGGTGACGGTCGGGGCGTTACAAGTGGTACCAGAGCCAAACCCAGGTGTGTGTGGAGACACAAGGGGTCACACCGTCAAGGGGGTAATGATCCTGGTACGCAACGAGGACGTTGCGGTCTGCTAGTGGGGGTGAATTGTAACACCCCAGTTTTGGGAAATATGATATATGCTGGTGCATGCGGAGAGGTTTAAAAGAATTGATTTGGCCACCTTTATTACCAAAGTGCACTTATCTTTTCGGTCACTTGTCAAGAGAGAACTCCAGAGTTAAGCGTGCTTGAGCTGGAGTAGTCAATGGATAGGTGATCTTCTGGGAAGTGATTTTCGGAATCGTGTGAGTGAGGACAAAACACGGGGAAAGATCATGTGGTGATTTGTAGATCTACTCCAAATTTTTTATATGATTAATTGATAAAGATCTACTCCAAATAAGAAATCGATTTAACATATTCAATTCTAATTTTCGATTACATTGTATAAATTTTAATTTTCAGGGATAAAAATAATAGCAGTAGTGATTCTGAAGGTAAACTTTCAATATTTATTATTATAAATTTATCAAACGGTAATTTCTTTGTTTAAAATTTATTAGATTCTAAACTATTTTAGTCACTAAACTCAAGACTATTGTTTTTCCTAAACTTTTTATTGTATGAGATGTGTGGCCAAATAATGATGAATATGATTCTGATTCATCTTCCATTGATTCTTCGTCAAGCTACATAGACAATACAGAGTCTATTACTTTGTCGAGTTCTTATGCAAATCCGAATCATATATCAAGTGATAATCATATAGACACAGAATCAATTTAACAATAAAAAGGTATTACTATTGTTATATGTTTTATAAATTTGTTATAATTGTAAATATTAATTCCTTTTAAAATTAAACCAAACCAAGTTATTTAGATTTTGGTGACCTAGTATATGAATTCAAATATTGTGGCGCCGCTATGTGGTATAATGAGAGATTGGAAAAGAAAAAGTATTCAACAAATCCTATATTCTCAATGTGATGTATGAAAGGTAAAATGCAGTTGCCAAAACTCAAAATGCCTCCAAAGGAGTTGATGGAATTGTTAACAAATGATGATGAAAGAAGTAGAAATTTTCGTGAGAACATAAGGGTATATAACATGATGTTCTCATTTACCTCTCTTGGTGGATAAATAGATCATTCTATCAACATTGGTCGTGGCCCAAAAATTTTTAGACTTCATGGCGAAAACTACCATCTAATGGGAAGTATGTTGCCTCATAATGGACAAGATCCTAAGTTCTCACAAATATGTATACATGATACATCTAATGAAGTTATGAACAGGCTGAAAGCTTTTTGGTAATATATAGAAATTTTTTTATTGCTTTATCTATTATACTTGAATATTATTCAATTATCAAATTTCTTCTTATTTTTTATTATTAATGTATCCACAGCAAATACGGATCATGAAAAATAGATGGTCGTCCTAATAGTTTGCAAACAGGTATTGTGAAATCAATAAGTAAATTGTTGCACAAGGTAAATTCTCATGTAAAAGCTTTTCTTACTTACAAAGAGAGGTTTAAAGACGATGATGTAGAAACACTTGACTTTGTACTCTTAAACAAATGAGTAAGGATGGACGACTTTATAACACTCCGTCTTCATCAGAAGTTGCAGCATTGGTCGTTGGTGATTTTGTTATTGACATGGACAAGAGGGATATTATTCTTGAGAGAAAATCTGGTAAACTCAAAAGGATAAGTGAGTTGCATCCATCATATCTACCACTGCAATACCCTATAGTCTTTATTTATGGAGAAGATGGATGGCATCCACACATCAAAAATAATTTCTCTGACATAGAAGGGAATAAGCAGAATCGTGTTAGTATGAGACAATGGTTTGCTTATCGTATTCAAGACAGAAAGGATGAATCACCTGTCCTATTGAACTCGAGAAACCTATTCCAATAGTTTGTGGTTGATGGTTACACTGCAATAGAAGCTAACAACATGAGGTTTATAAGAAAGAATCAGCTTAAAATTCGGTCTGCAACATATGAGAGTGTGAAGAACTCTACCAATGACGGGGTTAACGATTTGAATAATAAAGGATCTAGGATTCTTATCCTATCATCTTTCATACGCGGAGAAAGATATATGAGGCAGAATTATATGGATGCAGTGGCTGTTTGCAAATATTTGGGATTGCCAGATCTTTTTATTACATTTACAAGTAATCCTAAATGGCCTGAAGTTACAAGATATCTAGCAAAAATGAATTTGAGATCTGAAGATAGACCAGATATTTTGTGTAGAATGTTCAAAATGAAGCTTGATAGTCTTATGGATGATTTGACTGGAAACAATGGTGTTTTTGGAAAGACTTCTGCTGGTATGTTTTCTGAATACTATATTTACTTATATTACAAACAATTAAAGTTGATTGTTTATTTTAGTCACAATATCTATATTGTGTATATTACTTTTTATTATATATTTTTAATGAGTTGATGATATATTGTTTGCTTTTTAATGTAGCTATGTACACAATAGAGTTCCAAAATCGAGGACTACCACATGCTCATATTCTACTGTTTATGCATCAAGATTCTAAATATCCGAATTCCAAAGATATTGATGCTATCATCAGTGTCGAGATACCAGATAAAGAGAAAGAGCCGGATTACTATGAAGTTGTAAAAGACATGATGATTCATTGACCATGTGGTGCTATTAATCTTTCTTCACCTTGTATGAAGGACGGAAAGTGTTCTAAGTTTTACCCAAAACACTTTGAGGAAAGCACATCCGTTGACCAAGATGGGTATTCTGTTTATAGACATCGTGATGATGACAGGTTTGTGATTAAGAATGATTTTAAGTGTGATAACAGATATATCGTTCCTCACAACAAGTATATGTCTCTTCGTTATCGAGCACATATAAATGTGGAGTGGTGTAATCAATCAAGATCCACTAAATACTTATTTAAGTATATAAATAAAGGACAAGACAAAATAGCATTTGGATTAAAGAAATCTAACCATGAGGATCAACAATATGCTGAAGTTATAAACGAAAGTGGAAATGATTGTGAAGAAACACATGAAGATGAAATCAGGTCATATTTTGATTGTAGGTATGTCCAATTTATATACTTTATATTTTGAAATTTTATAAGTAGCTATTATTATTTTATCATCAAAAAATAATTGATTGTTAATTTTTGATAAAAAGAATTCTTATTCTTATTATTGATTGTGATTATTGCTAAAATTATCTAATATATACAATATTTTGACTATTTTTATGTTTGATTTATGGAGTTGTTATTTTTACAATATGATAACCGACAACTATTATTTTATCATGATTACTCACTAAGTATGAAGTTAAAATCAGTTGTTATTTAATATATAGGTATGTATCAGCATGTGAGGCGGCTTGGAGGATACTAGCATTTCCTATACATTATAGGTCTATTCCTGTTGAGAAGCTTGCTTTCCATGAGAAGGATCAACAAGTTGTTGTGTGGAAAGATGATGATTCTGTAGAAAGTCTTTTGAATAGGAAGTCTATAGATCAGTCGATATTTTTGGCTTGGATGGCCCGTAATAATATTGATGAAGAAGCTAGGAGTCTAACATATGCTGAGTTCCCTACAAAGTATGTATACAATAAAAAGGAAAAGGTCTGGAATAAAAGGAAGATGAATAAGTTTGCTATAGGACGGATCTACTATGTTCCTCCCTCACTTTGAGAGTTGTTCTACTTGAGAATACTTCTTAACATAGTGAGAGATCCTACATGTTGTGAAGATATAAGAACTTTTGAAGGTCTTATATATGAGACTTTTAAAGAGGTCTGTATTGCTAGAGGATTACTTGATGATGATTCTGAATATATAGAAGCAATTGTTAGTGCAAGTTAATGGTCATCGATATGTTCTTTGCGTCAGGTTTTTGTACACATGTTAATGACAAACAGCTTATCATCACCAGAAATTGTGTGGGAGAGTATTTGGGAATTTCTTTCAGAAGATATACAATATAAAAAACGACAATTGTACTCTATGCAAGGTATCAATACACCATGTACATTTTTATAGTTTAAACTATTGTTTTCGATTTGTTTAAATTTTTATTTTTATTGTTTATATTATCTCACTCATATTTAAACTATATTATGTTTTTACAGAACTTATACTCAATGAGAATTAACTTAGTAATTATACATTAATTGAGTTGGACTGCATATTGAAAGATAGTGGGAGTTCTCTGTCTAGATTTGATTGAATGCCTCAAATAGATTCGAATTCCAATTCAGCTACAATGAATTGTTTTTTGTTTGAATAATGTAATTATGATTGTGAGGAATTGAAAAGGGAACATGATAGAGATGTACAACAATTGACTCCTGAGCAAAAAGATGTATATGATAATGTAGTTGATTCATCTCAATGATAGAGGTGGAGTTTTCTTTGTTTACGATTTTGGAGGAACATGGAAAATTTATCTATGGAAAGTCTTATCCATAACTATTCGGCATAGAGGTAAGGTTATTATCAATGTTGCTTCAAGTGGGATAGCATCTTTGTTATTGGTAGGAGGAAGGATAGCTCATTCTCGATTTGGAATCCCTATAAACCCTGATGATTTTACTACTTGGTCTATGATAAAAGGATCTTATTTGGCCAACTTAGTGAAAGAGTCATCTTCGATTATATGGGATGAAGCCCCAATGATGAGTAAGTATTGCTTTGAATCTCTAGATATGAGTTTGATGGATATCATTGGTGTAAATGATAAACCATTTGGTGGTAAGCTGTTGTTTTTGGGGGAGATTTCAGACAAGTATTACCAGTGATTGAAGGAGGTGGAAGAGGAGAGACTGTTATTGCAGCACTAAATTCTTCTTATCTATGGAAGCATTATAAAGTTCTAAGATTGACAAAAAATATGAGGCTTTTAAAGGATTTTTTTGTTAGTCATGGTGAAGCAAAGCAAATAGAAGATTTTTCAGAGTGGATTTTGTCTGCTGGTGATGGTAATATAGGTGAACCTAATACATGTGAAGCAATAATTGACATTCCAGAAGACTTACTTATTACTAAATCATCAAATCCGATTGGCACTATGTGCTCTCAATTCTATGGAGATTTCGTAGGACATTTACATGATCCTAAGTATTTTCAAGATAGGGCAATACTTTGTCCAACAAACAATGATGTCGATGATATAAACAAGTACATGTTATCACTCCTTGCAGGTAAGTTTATATACTAACAAAATATTAGAACTAATTACATTAAAACGTTATATTACTTATAATGATTGCTTAAATTTGTTATTGTTGCAGGCGATCAAAGAATATATCTAACTTCTGATAGCTTATGCCTATCGGATCCATACTCAGTTGATACCATGGTGTTTACTCCAGATTTCCTAAACAAAATAAAGATATCTGGTTTGCCTAATCATTCTCTTCGTTTGAAGGTTGGTACCCCTGTTATGTTAATGAGAAATATTGATCCTAAAAGTGGGTTGTGTAATGGAACAAGACTCCAAATTACACAAATAGCTAATCATATTTTGGAAGCAAGAATCATTACAGGTGACATGATTGGCGACAAGGTTTTGCTAAACAAAATGGTAATAACTCTGTCGGATACTAAATTGCCTTTTAGAATGCATCGAAGACAAATTTCATTATCTATTGCTTTTGAAATAACTATAAATAAAAGTCAGGGTTAGACTTTGAACTATGTTGGTTTGTATCTACCTAGACATGTATTTTCGCATGTACAGATATACGTAGTTGTATCTAGGGTTAGGTCTAGAGATGGATTGAAGGTGTTAATCACGGATAAAGAAGGTAGACAATTGACTAAGACAATGAATATTGTCTACAAACAAGTATTCCCAAATCTATAGCAAACTTAAATTTTGACTCATGGTAACATCCTTTTGATCCAAACAAGTATTATTGATTTATGTATAGTCTAATTATGTTATTACCTTGATTTATATATTGTATTTTATAACTAATTTCATTGATCTTATACATATGCAGATAATATGATTCAAGAAGCAGTTATGTGATCTTCTAGTAAAGATGATTTGAAGATCATATTGCTATTTTGATACCTCCGAGCACTTAATTCGCTTTTCTCATCATATTTTTAGTTATTTATTTTTTGAAATCATTTTTTTAAAACTTATTTAAAATATAGTTATCTATTATATTTTTAGTTCTTATTTCTCCTATATTTCTATTGTCAGTATTTATATATTTTTAATTTTATATAATAGAATTTTTATTTTTTTATTTATATCATATAACTTTATATTATGCTTAAATTTTTGCATAATTAAGTCGATTATGTTTACAAAATTTGTATTATTAAGTCGATTAAGAGTTCAATTAATTACCAATTTTAACATCTTAAAATACATAAGAATTTAAAATCTACTTCATAAAATATAGTAATGTAAATCCTTCTTAGAACAAAATATACATATAAGAATTCATAATATTACAATTTCGACTTTATTAATAGAAACTTAACATATTCCTAATACTCCACAAACATCATTTGGAATTCTTATTCCCATTAGCATACGTTACATGCTATTGATAGAGGTAGATCGTCATCATCCATTAAATTCCATACGTTGAATGTTGGTAAAACCAATAGATGATTTCCATTACACACACATCCTTCTCTTCTATACGCCATTCTCAAATGATTAACATTTTCCGTCCTTGCCAATGCAGATTTGTTGGTCCATCCATGAAATTTTCTCTTACTCTTCTAACAAACGCTAATGTTGTACCTACTGTTGGCCTTTCTAGACGTTTCAAAATGTTGTATCCTCTCTCTTTGAAAAATCCTCCAAAAGATACAGATATCAATCCAAAGACTAATGATGCTTCTGGTATCCCTTGATCGCTAGCTTGAACTAACTTATTCATTCCGTCTATAACCAACGAATTACGGAAAACGTTCCTTACACAAGCTCTATATATTGCTTCCGGATGACCTGACTCACATAACCTTTGATAGAAGTTATTGACAGGCTCCTGGTTCCAAGGAAAAGGATAGAGTGGTACATCTTCGAGAGTTAATTTCCTAAGAACATCATCTTTCTCGCACATCTCATGAAAAAATCGAGACACCATTCTCGTACTTTGTATTGTATCAATATCATCCATCGCACATCGAGAAAAAATGTCCAGAGTAATTTCTTTCGGTAATAACTTGAAATCCATAATTCCACAATAATTGTTTTTCTACAAAACATAGCATGCATGTTAATTATTTCTTACAAATTTGAATAATATGTATACAAACAGAAATAAATGAGTATTACTATTAGTTTGCATATAAATGAACATATCAAGAATTAATGAGCTGAAATATATAATACATTTTATATATCTACAATAATACTCTTTGTTAACATAAATATTCTATTAATTAACAAAATGTAATTTTACGTTAAGTAACAAATTGTTTTGTATCACTGAATTTTATCCTTCAAAATTAATTTTACTTCTCAAAACGTTTTTATCCCTCTTTAAATATCAAATAATACTTTTGTTTGATTTTTGTCTAATAAAAACTAATATATAATAGTAATAATATTGATTACAAATAATGCTTTCTAAAATAATTAATATATTATTTTAAAATTATAAATTAACAAAAAAATTAAAACAAACTATTAAATTTCTTATTAGGTATTAATTATGATAGTAATTCATATACCAAATTTGAAGTTATATTTCTTTGTTAGGTAATATCAACATATTAACAAAAAAATTATTTTACAAACTATTTATCTTCACTAATTCATAGCGTTGTTTTGTATAGTTTATGTTTCACTATGTTTTTAATCTATGAAATTTAAATACTTTTCAAAGTTTTTTAATAATAATTATGTATAAAATAATACAAATAACAATTATAATTTCGGTATAGATTACCTTTTGCCCTTCTTAATAAGTTATAAACTTTGCAAAGAGTGGCTTCTTCTTTCGCAATGCAACAATGGTAGTTTTTTTGAAGTTAGAAGAAAGTTGTATGTTTCTTTTGTTAATCTAACATATATATATATATATATATATATATATTCTATTAAATTGTTAATACCTATAAAAATATATTCTTTTACTATTTTGATTTGATTCGTCATTGAATATTGGTTAAATTTTAATGTTTGGTTTATTTGCAGATTGGTTGATGTGTTCAAATTTTTTTAAAAAATATGTATATGTATTATTTTTAAAAAGAAAAAAAACAAATCTAATTTTGACCACACAAATAAATTAATTAGAAAATTTTTATCAACCAAAAAAAATTTATTTTTAATAATATGGTTAAACTATTTTATAAACTATATACCTACACAAATTTATAGTATTGTTTTGTATAGTTTGTGTATCACTTTGTTTTATAATCTATAAAATCTTAATACATTTTGTCTTTCTTACTAAATAATAAACTTTGCAAAGAGTACCTATTTCTTTTACAATGTAATAATTGTGGTATTTTGAAGTTTTAAGAAAGTTGTATGCTTTTCTTTTGATAATATTATATATCTATATAATCGTTAAAACCTATGTAAAAGAATATATTCTTTTACTGTTTTGATTTAATTTTCATTTAATATTGGTTAAATTTTTTATTTGGTTCAATTTAAGATTGAATGATGTGCGCATAATTGTTTAAAACTATATATATTTATAATATTTAACAAGAAAAAACAAATCCAATTTTGACCACACAAGTAAATTAATTAGAAAATTTTATCAGCCATAAAAAATTTAGTTTTCTTAATATGTTTAATCTATTTTATAAATTATTTTTCTACAAAAATTCATATTGTTTTGTATAGTTTTTGAATAACTATGTTTTTTGAATCTATGAAATTAACTTTTAAAAAATATTTTTATAATAATCGGTTACATAGAAGAAAAATAACAATTATAATCTTGGTTTAGAATAATAACCTTTTGCCCTTCATACTAAGCAACAATAATACTCTTTGTTAATATTAAAATAAATTTTATTATATATTTATGATATTTAACAAGAAAAAATAAATCCAGTTTTGATCACACAAATAAATCAGTTAGAAAATTTTATCAACCATAAAAAAATTTATTTTTCTTAATATGGTTAATCTATTTTATAAACTATTTATCTACACAAATTCATAGTATTGTTTTGTATAGTTTGTGAATAACTATGTTTTTTGATTCTATGAAATCAAAATACTTTTAAAAATCATTTATATAGTAATCGGTTACATAGAAGGAAAATAACAATTATAATCTTGGTTTAGAATAACAACCTTTCGCCCTTCATACTAAGCAACAAATTTTGCAATTTGAGAGTCGGTTTTTTTTACAATGTAATAATTATGATTTTTTGAAATTGGAAGAAATTGGTATTTTTTCTATAACTATCATATATATATATGTATATAATTGTTTAAACTTATAAGAAAAACATATTCATTTTCTGATTTTATTTGATTTGCCATTGAACATTGGTTGATTTTTTTTGTTCAAATTGAAGATTTGTTTATGTGTACATAATTTTTAATATATATATATATATATATATATATATATATTTATGATGTTTTCAAATAAATAACAAATCTAATCTCGAGCACATAAAAAATCTTGAAAATTTTACAAACCATAAACAAAAATAATAAATCTTTGTTTTTTTTAATTTGGTTCTAGATAAGAATGATATCTCGATGAGAAAAAGAAGAGAAAAAGCATATTCTTTTTACAAATTAAAATAGAGGAATTACTAAAAATGCCCCTTTCGAAATGCTCTGTTTTAAAACATACCCCCTAATGACCATTTCCCTCTCCCAATTTTCAAAAAAAGAGGTAGGTTTTGAAAATGGTACATGTCAATAGGGGTATTTTTGAAAATTCCCCAATTAAAATACAATTAGAACCATAAGTCTATATATACAACATACTTAATATTATGTTAAATTATCAATAGCCTTTCAATAGACACCATGAAATTTATCTAGCATAATGTCATATTATTTGAGTCTATTACCCCATGAACTTCTCGACTTAATTGTCATTTGTCGTGCTTCATCATCTTTGTTTTCTTTTTTTAACCTAAGATCTGTTTCAAAAAAAATTCTTCAACTTTGTGACCGGAATCATGTGTTGATTAAACTTTCTTTAGAAGAAATTGAGTTTAATGCTTATAAATATAATTCTAATCAACAATTGAAGAAGTATAAGAAATTAAGAGAGATTGGTCATCATGAAGTTCCTTACAGATTGAGTATAATTTGGTTAGAAGAAAAAGAATAAGGACTCAAATTATTATATGAAGCTTCTGAAAAAGGTATTATCGGTGCTAAGTTTATTTATGGTCTCGCTCTTTTATGTATCGGAGGAACATCAAAACAATTGTATTATGATCTACTATCTTCTTTTATCATAACTACATTGTCTGAGACTTATGATAATATTGATACGGTTTGGGATAGAATTACCGCTCTTCCTACACCTCCCAGTTCAGTGATTTATTGGGATTTGATGAATTCATATGTCAAATACCACTGTTCATGTTCCAATGAAGAAGAAGATGAAGATATTAACACTAAAATTGTATGTAGGATTTGTTTATGGGATGATCAACTTTGGAAACTCATTCTTCTTACATGGATTTTAGTTATTAGTTATTTCACTTATTTTTTATTTAGAAGATTATTTTTTATAGTTTGTTTTTTTCTCTATTTTATTTATAACTATATTTTTTTTGCTTTTGATTAACCATGATTTATTTCATACATCTAAATTATAATAATTATTGTGTCGATCAAAATTCTCTTATATAATATTTAAAATTTTTAAAAACTAATCAATAAAAGGAAAAAATCATAACAACATTGAAATCTTTTTATTTTATATGAAATAATATAAAATATAAAAAACTACAATAAATTCTGTTTTAATCATTAATATGATTTTTTAGATAATATCTATTTTATTTTGAAATTCAATTTCTAATTTTATTATTAGATATTATCCAGCAGAAAATTGTGAAAACTATTAAGAGAATATGAATTAATTATTCCGACCCACCAAAAAGAATACTAATGCACATATTTATTTTTATATATTATCGATTAGTAATCTTATATATTATCGATTAATAATATTTTACATTATCGATTAATAATCTTATCAAAATTCATAATTTCCTAATATGTTTTTAAATTATAAGCATGTTTGAATTCTTTTATAAGTTTTGATATTTTTTTGGTGAATAATACACCTATATTCAAAATTTTAATAGGTTAAACCCTAATACCTAATTCTAGGTATACTCGATATCAAACCCTAATATATATAAAATTAAACCCTAATATCTAACACATAATACTTTTTGCAACACTTCTCACATTCATTGTCTTCATAATTTTTCATACTTTTTTTTGTTTAATGCTTTAGAATAATCATGTCGAATTCTTTGATTCTATTACCGTGTGATCATCTCGACTTAATTGTCATATTTTGTGCTTCATCATCTTTGTCTGTTTTTCTTAATCTAAGATTAGTTTCAAAGATATTTCATGAACTGTGTGACAAGCATCATGTGTTGGTCAAACTATCTTTGGAAGAACTTGAATTCCATCCTGATGAATTATATCCTCCTCCGCACTTTGAGAGATATCAGAAATTAAAAGATATTAGAGACCCTGAAGCTCTTTACAGGTTTGGTATAATTTGGTTATTCTATAGCGACAAAAGAGAAAAAAGACTCGACTTATTAAGTGAAGCTACTAACAAAGGTAGTATTGATGCCAAGTTTGTTTATGGTCTCGCTTTGTTAATGGTTGGAGGATCATCAAAACAAAAAGGTTATGATCTACTCTCTTCTTTTATCAAGACTATGTTATTTGAAACTTATGATAATCCTGATATAATTTGGGATAGAGTTACTTCTCATCTTAGTACGATCAGCTTTTGGGATTTAATGAACACGTATGTCAAAGGCAATTGTCCATGTTCCAATAAACCTTTGGAATATAAAAAAGATGAAGACATCAAGACAGATTTGGTGTGCAAGAGTTGCTTATGGGATGATAAAATTTGGCGTCTCATGCAACTTTTCTAGATTTTCCTTAGTATTTATTTTAATTATTTTTTATTTTTGTTTTGTTATCTTTTACTTTCGTTTGTGCTTTTATTTTTCCTAATTAATGATAATATTATGTTCTTTTTTTATTTACAATTTGATTATCTAAGATTCTAAATTCCCAAAAATGCAAAACAAAATCGATATCAATAGCCGATTTCATCTAAATATATATGTAATATGATTTATTGTTACTTGAATTTATTATCTAAAAATTACAAATTCGTTTTCTTTAGGTTTTAGTATTATGCATTAAACCCTAATACCTAATTCTAGATATATTCGAAATTAGATACCTTCTATAGTTAAATGAAACCCTAATATCGACTCTTAAGATATTAAAATCATGAAATTATTATAATAAAAAAATTCGATGATCTAATACCTAATTCATGATCTAATACCTAATATTACTTTTCTCCACATATCACCTTTCATTGACTTTATAAATATGTTTTTGATTTTTTGTTTTTTTATCGGGATAAATATGTTTTTGATTTTACAATAGTTAAAAATCTATTAATTATTATTATACACCAATTTAATTTATTTATAAGATTAAAATAATTAAAATTTAATATATTTTAATTATTGATTATATGCTTTATGATCAATTAGGTTATACATGTGATTCAAAAAATTTATTATAATGATTTCATGATTTTGATATTACAATGATTTCATAATGATTTTGATATTATAATAATTTAATGACATGACTTAAAATATTATAATGATGAGCTAATGATTTTGATTTTATAATGATTGTATGACATGATATAAGATATTCTAATCATTTTATAATAATTTTATAATAATTTTATAATGATTTCATAATAATTTTCAATATTATATTGATTTTATTACATTATTTACAATATTATAATGATCTCATAATTATTTTTATATTATAATGATTTAATGATTTTGATATTATACTAATTTCATAATGATTGTGATATTATAATGATTTCTATATTATAATAGTTTTGATATTATAATCATATTATAATGACTTGGATATTTAGCTGATATTTTTTATTGTTAGGAATATATTTTATCATATATTAGACTTTAATTTTTAAATAGTTTATATAGTATAACTTATTATAATTATAAATAATTTTTTGATTTTATAATAATAGATAATCTATTAGTTCTTATCATATACTATTTAAATATTTTTATAATCCATGATTAAAATTACTAAAAATTTCGATTATTTCTTTTATATATAGGAAATAAATGGTTAAATAAGAGATAATTTTGAAATAAATAAAAAATAAAACTTATATAGGATTTGAAATTAAACCCTAATGCCTAAATCTAGGTGTAATTGAAATTATATAGATAAATTTTGAGAAATGCCCTTTTTAGTGTACCCCTTTTCAAAAATGTCCATTGACATTTATCTTTTCAAAAATGCCCCTCATTAATACAAAAATAACTAAAGTACCCTCAATGGAATTGTTACAAATTTTTCCTGCCAAAAAAAAATTTCCCGCCAAAAAAAAAGAAATTCCCGCCAAATTTTTTTTATAAGTACGCTTATAAATCTTTACAAAATTTTTATAAACACCTTATAAATTTTTATAAACGCTATATAAATTTTTATAAACACCTTATAAANTATATAAATTTTTATAAACACCTTATAAATTTTATACGCTCTCTTATAAAACCTTATAA
>OVBA01006507.1:0-16802 GCA_900406435.1 Lepidium aucheri
CAGGGCGAGGACTGCTCGGAACGCTCAGGAAAAGATGCCTCAGTCACCAGTGTCAACCTATCTGCTGCGAGGGAAGACAAATCCATTACATTCAGACTATTCACTCGGAGGGCAAGATTTCTAGTTAACCGATTTAGGTCGGTTTGACCATTAGGGTTATGCAAATGACCCTATAAATACCCCTTAATCACTATCTTATCATTTTATTTGTTGTTTAGCCGAAAAAACTCTCTCTNGCTTTGATTAAGATACTTTGATGTTGATGCTTTGATTTGAATGAAATTATTTTAGTTTGATCTTGATCTTTACTTTTTGCTTTTTATTTTATTGTTGTTTATATTTATGCTAATGAGATCTCCTCTGATCCTCCACTCTCAAACCATGACAAGTGAGTAGATCCTTGGATCTTGACGATAGCGAGATTCAAGGTGAATCCACCGATCCACTCGCCTTGTGAACAATGATCTGATCCGATCTCTTCTCACATGGCCGAGCTTAAGGCCGATCTCTCCCTGATCAAGAGAGATCTAATTTGGGCGGAAACCTAAAGCTAGCGCTAAGGGAATCGGAGACCGAGTGCCATGTGAGTGATGGTTTGATCTACCGAAGAGAGGTCTAGTATTGTGAATCGGCTATTAGATGTGTTGGGCTGAACTTTAAGCTTTTGATTTGGCATGATTGTGGCTAGCGCCGTAATGGATGAGCCGGATTGGAAAGGGGTATTCACCATGAGAATGGGTTGATCTAGCTTGTCCCGGTCTAGGGATCGCCTTATATAGCTTGGCGAGGTCAGATCAGCGAGTTTACCGCCGATCAAACACTTCCTATCCTCTAGATTCATGCTTTTTATCTTAGATTCACTTATTGCTATCATCTTGCTCTGTTTATTGATCATTTCTCTGTTTTTGTGTATTTGAATTCTGTTCTTATTTTGTCCTGTAGCTTATTTTGTCGTATTGGCTAGATTGCAATCTCACTATAAAATATTGCCTATCTTTGTGACCGATTGATAGGTTGCCTGGATTAGGAACTAGTAGTGGATAGGTTGATTACAAGTAACTACTGAGTATTGGTTCGACATCCCATTACTTACCCTATGTTTCAATGATTTGATCACTTAGGCTTAAAAACCTTGTTATCAAGGAGCAAAATCCAAATTTCCAGGTAAATAATGTAATCTATTGATAAGTATTTATTTATAGCATATCTTATAGTATTTATAGTACTTTTGGAAATTTGTATTTTATTAGGTTTTATAAGGTAGGTTGTAAATCTTTATGAACTAGTTTCTAAGGTAAAGATTTTGCTTATTATGAATGACTCGGTTCTTCATCATTTTAGGCTGATCAAGAACAGCAACAACAACAAGAAGAGAAACATCAAAAACCTCAGGTAGTTAATTTTCTTTTAAATTATATAAAGTCTAACTTTTTTTTAAATATAGGATGATGTTGTCGATAATTACTGATGCTATGTTGGAAATACAGTAATGTAATGGAAGTATAACTTCCCTAGTTAAATTTTTATATAGTTAATTTTTTTTTAAAATATCTTAAAAATGTTAATTGTTTAGGGAGAGATGATGAGAAACAAGTTAGTGAAAAAGAAGAAGCTGAGCGTAACAAGTTAAATGTAAATGCTTTCAAAATTGCTTGATATATAATTTAAAAATATTGCTTATTCAACCTAATATTAAAATATGGTTTCAAACGTGTTATAGGCTCAAACCGAAGAATATTTTAACAAATTTCCATCAAAGTTTTAAAAGTGGCATTCTTTCGAAGGCAGCAAAATAGATGACCTATTGAGCATAATGCAAGATGTAAGTAGATTTTTAATAGTACAGAATTATATGAAAATTCTATCATAATATTTTTTACATAATTATTTTGATCAAATTTTGTGTTTCAGGTTATTTGGCCCAATAGCAGATGAGAAAAGTTTCTGTTTTGAAGTTGCATGAATCGTCTACAGAAATTGTAAAAGCCTATAAAAAAGCAATACTCCTAATCCACCCAGATAAAGTATGGGTAAGAACAAAATCTGAAAAGCATACTAAAAATGCTACAGTTATTTTTTAAGTTCTTAAGGTAATTTTTATTATTCTCTTACTTTAATCACGAAATACTTTTTAAAAATTTAGTTAATAAATCATCAAACTTTGTATTATGCAGGATAGATATGATGAATTCGTGGAAGACAAGATAGAGATAAGCTGAAAGAAATACAAAACGAAGAACTTTCTAGTTTCTTCAGTACAATTTGCAGTTTTATTAACTTGAAAGTTAAGGACTTATACTGTCTTTTGTAAAGCTTAAAATACTTATGTTTAATCTACTAGATGATTTATTAAGCTTATTAATTTTAAAATATTGTAGTTGATGGATTCAAATGAGTCCACTTTGTGATTTATTAACTTTTATAATATACCTTATAAATTTTTATAAAACCTCCTCATATTTGATATAAGCTCAAATTAAAGAAAAAGTCATCCGTTTGATTTAGTATGTTTTATAAGATACCTTATAAATCTTAATAAAACTCTAAATTTGAATTATAATTTAGTTTTTAGTTTCTTTATTAAATTTTACAAGATATCTTATAAATCTTAATAAAAGCATATAAAATTGAAAATATAATCCACTTTTTTGATCGAGTATGATTCAGCTTTGAGTTAATAAACTGATATATTTTGATCGAGTATATATTTTTAATAGTTATTAATTTTTATAAGATACTTTATAGATATTAATAAAATAATATATATTTTTAAAAATATAATTTACTCGTTTGATCAAGTATGGTTCAGTTTTTATTGGTTTTATTAAACTTTATGAGATAACTTACAAATATTAATCAAACCATATAAAATTGAAAATATAATTCACTCATTCAAATTGATTTATTAATTTTTATAAGATACCTTATAAGACTTAATAAAATCATATCAAATAGAAACTACAATTCATTTTTTCGATAGAGTATGCTTTAGTTTTAGTTGTTTTATTAAATTTTATTAAATTAAAGAAAAAGTCATCCATTTTCTTTATTAAGTTTTATAAGATACCTTATAAATCTTAATAAAACTATACATTTGAAAAATAATTCAGTTTTAGTTGATTTATTATCTTATAAATCTTAACAAAACCATTTAAACTGAAAATATAATCCACTTTGTTTGATCGAGTGTTGTTCAGTTTTGAGTTAATAAACTGATATATTTTGATCGAGTATATATTTTTAGTTGTTTTATTAAGTTTTATAAGATACCTTATAAATATTAATAAAATGATATATATTTTCAAAAATATATTTACTCGTTTGATCGAGTATGGTTCAGTTTTTATGGTGTTTATTAAACTTTTTGAGATAACTTAAAATATTAATAAAACCATATAAAATTGAAAATATAATTCACTCGTCACATTGGTTTATTAATTTTTATAAGATACCTTATAAGACTTAATAAAACCATATCAAATAGAAAATACAATTCATTTTTTCGATAGAGTATACTTTAGTTTTAGTTGTTTTATTAAATTTTATAATATATCTTATAAATTTTAATTAAACTTTTTTGTTTTATTTAAATTTATAAAAGCAAATAAATCAATATAATTAAACAAAAACTAATCCATATAATAGTATTAGAAAGAGAACAAACAATGCGGAATTATAAATATAACTATTGAAACAAACAAACATAATACATATAAAATGATTAAATTGATTTGTACTAAAGATAAGTAGATTAAATAAAAAGGCCAAGGCCTAGTCCAAACTGCAACCCAAAAGAACCAAAACGGAATCACATAACCAAAAGAAGAGTTCGAAAAGATGAAACCAAGAACGAAGGCACAACAAAGATGAGCAAACAGTGCAAAAAGACAAGGTTCAGAGAGTTGCAACATGAAAACAAAGGAGTTCAACTTATTTTTTCCTTGCCCGAATCCTTCTTCCCACCTTTGTTATCATCCCTTTTACGTTTGTTGGTTTCACGAGATGAACCAGGGCTGTTTTTAGTTCCACGAGATGAACCAAGGATGTCTTTAGTCCTAGGGGAGTCGCTTTCGGAACTGGAACTAACATCTGCACCTTCCAGTAAGGGGTTGTGAAGAAAGTCTTCAGGTTGAAGAGTGTAAGTACAAAAACATGTATTGTGGGTGAGTTTTTGACACTTGAGACATAAAGTTGACATAAGCTCGTAGATGATCTCAACTTCAAATATATCACCACTTTCACAATGAACCACATTGTAAAACTTCAACATGTTCTCATGTCTAAAAAAAATTTAGCTCTAATAGAAAAAGGGCTTGAGACCAAACCTTCACACAGATCCACCTCTTGTACATTCCCAAGTGAATTGGCTATGATGGAGACAGCTACTTTGGAAGTGTATTTTTTTTAAGAGATTTCCATAGGTCAACCGACTTTAAAAACTAGGCACAAGGTGATCTTCCCATTTAGAAAGTGCTACTGGCCATCCGTTATAGAGCAAAGGATGCATCCTCATCACGTTGTTCCGATCCGATTCAGATTCAAAGAAGAATTGCACATGCTCTTTGTCTATTAGCTTGCCTTTGACCGGTTTTTGGAGATTCCAATGCTTTGGGATGTCCTCCACCATCTCCTTCGTACTCTGCTCATACCCATTTAAAGGTTTAGCCATGATGCTTAACTTGTTCTTCACCATAAACGTTGCATACATTTGCCTTGGCATGAAAATCTTTGGGTTTTTCCTTCCGACGTGAAGGTGTTCAAGTGCTTGACAGAAGTTGTTATACATCTTATCTAGTTATGTTTCTGCTTAGTGCTTAAGAATGCCTTCTTCCTGCTAGGTTCAGTGCTTAAATAGGATGGAGAATTAATAACTTCTTAGTGTTAACCCACTAAGTCACTACAATTCTATTCGGTTTTAGAACACTAACCCACTAAGCCTAAATTTTTAGTATTTGTTTATAAGATTTCTTAGGAAAATATGTAAAACTATTTGAAATAAAAAATTTGTTCATTTATTACTAAACAATTTATATCTCATTTTTATAGTGCGTATATATCTCTTAATATATTTATTGATATATACAACATTGATTGATATTATCAGAAATGATGAAAAATCAAATAAAAATAATAAAAATGATTTTGAAATTGACACACACTTTTTAAAATGAATCTTTTCCAAATGTTAATAAACTATATTGCCTTCTTTTTCCTTCAGTTATATAATTATTCTTTGAAATTATATTCTCAGAACTGACACACGCTTTTAAGGTGCAACTTTTCCAAATCTTAATAAAGTAATTTTGCCTTTTTTTCTTCAGTTATATACTTATTTTTAGAAATAGCTTTTCCTATTAGGGTTAATTGATGATGTAGAGTCTGACAAGGTTAAGAAGTCTCACAAGGTTAAACGTCTCCAAAGCTTCTTCGGGAGAATACAAAATGTAATGATTATGCTTTATTCTTGGAACTGTAACTTCTGCAAGAGGGAAACTACAAAGCATTAAAGATGCCTTTAAGAGTAGTTTGATCGACTCTTTATTATTGATCGTTTTTTATTGAATGCTCCATATATCGTGTACTTAATAACTTCTAACTGTTAACCCACTAAGTCACTACAATTCTATAATTAATAACTTCTCATTGTTAATAACTTCTGTAACTACTAATAACTTCTCCTATATAATGTACTTAATAACTTCTCAGTTTTAACCCACTAAGTCACTATAATTCTATTCGGTTTTAATACACTAAGTCACTACATTGAATTCAGTTGTAACCAATTTAATCTTTATAAACTTCCTTTATAAAACTGTATGTGTTTTTTTATAAATATTTATAAGGAACCTTATAAACCTTTATAAAAAAGACGAAAAATACTAAATTGCAAGGTATAAAATGATTTGAACCTTATAAGTAATTTTTATAAGCCTACTTATAAATTTAGTCTTATATAAACTTACAAAATTTATTCTCAAAGGGTTTATAAGATGATTTATAAAGACATGAAAATTATGCTTCTAGATTTCTCTTTAGTTGTTTTTATTAATTTTAATAATATATCTTATTTAACTTTATTTCACGTTATAAAAGCAAATAAACCAATATAATTAAACAAAAACTAATCCAGAGAAATAGTACTAAAAAGAAAACAAACAATGCGAAATTTTTATAAGCTCAAATTAAAGAAAAAGTCATCTGTTTGATTTATTAAGTTTTATAAGATACTTTATAAATCTTAATAAAACTATACATTTGAAAAATAATTCAGTTTTTAGTTGGTTTATATTGTTTTACAAGATATCTTATAAATCTTAATAATATCATATAAAATTGAAAATATAATCCACTTGTTTGATCGAGTATGGTTCAGTTGAGTTAATAAACCGATATATTTTGATCAAGTATATACTTTTAATTGTTTTATTAAGTTTTATAAGATACTTTATAAATATTAATAAAATAGTATATATTTTAAAAAATATAATTTACTTTTTTGATCGAGTAAAAAGAGAACAATGCAAAATAGTATTAAAAAGAGAACAAACAATGCGAAATTTTAAATATAACTATTCAAACCAACAAACATAATACATGTAATCATAAAAACAAACAACAGCAAGTAGTTTTAGTTTTACAAGTCGTGGAAACAACAAAATGCATATCTAACTTGGTGATCCCAAAAACATATTTGACATGTTGATGATGAAGACATATTATTTCTTGCACCACCCAACCATATAAAGTTTGTTGTTGCTCCATTACATCCATACTTGTCTTTCATGTATTCTTCAGTAATTCTCTTTGAACAGGAAACGTTTTTGGACTGAGATTAGTCTGTTGTTATTTGAAACTTCTGAAATTGAAACGTTTTTAGAAAATAAATCAACTAGTTTTTTTATTAATGTTTATAAGATACTTTATTAAATCAATACTAAATAAAATATTTTTTTTACCTGCAACTGTTTTTGACATCAAAGGCTTCATAAATGTTTTCAATTTAGTATAATCTTTTTGTTTTTCCTTATCCCCAAGGCATATGAGAATCAACCCATAGACATATTGTGCGTCACAAACTATAGCCAGAGATGCATCACGAAACAAAGCGAGTCCTTCACGTTTGTTGTTGTCATAAAAAAACTTATATATTGCAGTCCAATGTAGAATATCTCTATTTCCTGTATTGCACAATTTTTTTGTTTGTTGGTAGTATACCTCTGTTTTTTTCAACATATGGATTGAACTGGACATTTGCAAGTGAAGTTTCTGAGAGGAATGAAACATCTTTGTCGCATATCTTCTTTAACGACTTGCAAACCAATCGAAGTTGTAGAAGGTTATAGGTTGAAGATATAGTACAAAAACCTAGAATTTTGGACATGATATGTTCAGATAATATCATTATTGAGTTTTTTTTCTGATTGAGATTTTTTGTTTTTAGGAGCCATGGGAAAAGAATGAAGAAAACAATTATGTTGATTATGATAAATTTTTTATAATGAGTTGATTTTAAACTATTAAGTTGGGAAGGTTTCCCATATAATCGGTGATTTGAACAAATATTATAAATCAGAGAAGTTATTAGTAGTTATTTGACTAACTACTACAGTTATCAATGAAAATGTGTCCTTTCATTTTCTTGGAATATGAAAACGTTTCCTTTCGTTTTTAACCTTTTTAGTATATATAAGCCAGAATAATTATTATGAATTATTTGACTGACTGTAAATTAAAGATTCCAATTTTCAAAAGTGTTTTTTCCTGTTCAGACCACTAAGTCACAATTAAGGCGATGTATACTTCCAACAGTCGCGTCTTTCAATTAATGTACCTTATATCACATTAAAAGGCGCTAGAGGCTCAAGCCGTTCCTATTCATTATGAAATCAAAGGCAAAGGCTCAAAATGTTTTAGCAAATTCTTTCTGAACACAGAAAATGACAACCATCCACAATTTGCCTGATGATCTTGTTATATCTATTGCTTTGTTTGTTGCTGCTTCAACCTACTTAGATCTTCGTATTCTTAGACAAGTTTCAAGGAGGTTTTGGAACATTTGTAACCATCATCGTGTTCTCAGACATCTTTCTCTCAATGAGATCGACTTTTATGTGCAATGGGGAGGACCTGAGTGGCACTATCGTTTGTATGAGAGATTACAAAATATCGAGAACCCTGAAGCACTGTATTGCTCTGGACTCATCTACTATTTTTATTTGAACCGCAAAGAGGAGGGAGAGATATTCCTAGAGAAAACTGCAAAAAAAAGATACCATGAAGCTGTATTTCTTTACAGGTTCATCCTGCTATGTCTTGGAATTGAAAGGAAACAAGAAGCTTTTCAGTTATTGTCTCCTCTCCTCAAGCTGCTGATGTCTCAAACGTTTAGGTTTTTTTAAGCAGTTTGATCTTCTTTGTTGGGACATAGAGTGGTATTGAAAGAGCTACAAGACCGCTATGTTAAAGACGAGTGTTACTGCGATAGTAAACCAAGAGACAAGTGCAGTACAACATGAACTGGTTCGAGTAAGGTGAAACCGATGACATGGCTACCTTTTCTGCTTGTCACTCTTGCTTTTGGCAAAACCAAGTTTTTCTTGTTGGCAAATCTTGAATAAAGCATAATTAACCAATAAACATATCAGAAAAAGTGTTTTTTCTAGTGATGTCAATTTTATTCGGTAAATTATTCACTAGTAGGTTTACTAAGTTTTATAATAAATTCAGTCATTTGTTGTTCTTCCTCCTTCAACTCGCAACCCATTTGGGTATCAAACAAAAGAATAATTCCGTCTATTTGGTCTTTTCTAAAACTATTTTGTTCATAACGATGTGTTATCTAAGCTATTGTTATAAATTTTTTATATTTTATTAAACTAATTCATTCTTTGATCGAGTATGTTTCAGTTTTTTGTTGTTTTGTTAAGTTTTATAAGATACCTTATTAGACTTAATAAAATCATAAAAAATTAAAAATATAATTCATTCTTTTGATACAGTATGGTTCAGTTTTTAGTTGTTTCAGTAACTTTAATAAGATATCTTATAAATACTGATAAAACCATATAAATTTAAAAATATAATTCATTCTTTTGATCGAGTATGTTTTACTTTTTAGTTGTTTCATTAAGTTTTATAACATACCTTATAAAATTTAATAAAACCATATCAAATTAAAATATAATTCATTCTTTTGATCGAGTGTGGTTCATTTTTAGTTCTTTCATTAAGTTTTATAAGATACCTTATAAGATTTAGTAAAACCATATCAAATTAAAATATGGTTTAATCGATATTTGAATAAATTTAATCGGTATTTGAACAAACTTTATTAACCAAGTATTATTAACATTTTAACTTAGAACATGTCCTTTAGTTTTTAACCGTTTTAGTATAGGTGGAATGTAAAGGCAGTTTTTTCTTAATTTTTTAATGTAAAACTGTAAAAATAAATTCTAAGTGATTTTTATTAAGTTTTATAAGACAGCTTGTTAAACCATATAAAGTTTTTGAATAATACTAGGTCATGTAATGTTCAATATTAAATTACTAAGCTATCAAAATAATAAAATTGATCTATATCAATTCAAATTTTAGTTTTTAATAGTAGACGAGTATTAGGGAATATAACATAATAGTAGATCTAGTTCATAAATAGCCTAAAATAAGCTACTTTTGCATTTCTGAAAATATATCTAGTGGAAGTTTCACTCTCAAATTTGCCAAACTTTCGTCTGGTAATTTCCCAATCAGGTACTCTCCTTAGCAAACATTCTATAATCTTCAGCATGTATATTCTAGAATCTTCCACATTAGAAACTTGAAAAAAGTAAAATAGTTATAGTGTGTTTTTAGAATCTTCGGCATTTACAATAGTTTTATAAAGTCGCTTATAAAACTAACTAAAAGCTTAACATTTCTGATAATTATATAACCGCGAGGTATTTTTCATCAAAATGAACATTGTATACCGAAACATCCATCCCTTCCCCTTTAATTTCTCGAACTATATATGGAATCGCAATAGAGTATACAGCAAGATGACTTCTCTTGGATTTTTTTGTCACTTTGCTTCCAAGTGTGTCGATTAAAGAGATGGATCTCTTTTCAAAGCTCACTTTAACAGCAAATCAGATTCTTTCTTTCATCAAAAGTGGAATAAGAATCTCAGCATTTTCCCAAATCGAACTGGTGATCTCTTCTTCAACTAAAACTTGAATGCATCTCTATTCTCAACGAATTCAATGTATGAGTCGTCAATTTTCTTCAAGAAAAATTCTGCAACAACTGCTGCTTTCTTGTTTAAAAAAATATCAGGATCATTTCTTTTCTGCATCTTTAGCATATCAATACCTACATCAACATGCTTTTTTGAAACAAAAGAATATGGAATCAGTTTGTATAAAATATCTTTATAAAGTAACAGTTTACTAAGAATGCTAAGATATCTTATAAATCTTAATAAAGAAGAAAGTCCACTAGGTTGTTTATTAAGTTTTTTGAAATACCTTATAAATCTTATTAAAGAAGAAGGTCCATTAGTTGGTTTATTAAGTTTTAGAAGATACCTTATAACTCTTAATAAAACCATATAAATAAACTGAAAACTTACTGTGTTTGCAATCTTTTTCCGTGGTGTCTCTAGAACAACAAACTATTTTTTATCAACAATATATTGATTAGTCTTGATCTCTGTGCAATCCAGTTCATATAACATTTAAGAATATATAACTGTTTTAATTATTTTGCAAATAATATTCTAAACTTACTTTTCCTTCTTGTTTTTCTTCCGTTGCTCTAGTTTATTAACCCTTTCAGCATCAGCTCTTGCAAAAGGGTAAAGCAATGGATGCTTTTTCTTCTCAGTAGTATAAGGAGCCTGAGTGTGGATCGATTGTACTTGTCCTCGATTGCTTCTTCTTAGTTCTGGGAAATTTGATTTCCTCTTCTTTATAGGGTTCTGCAGTTTTAATAACTATGAATCATTAAGCAAGCAAGCAAATACATAAAATAAATAGTTAAAAAGGATATTGGTTTAGAAAATTTTACTTTGACTTTTTCTTCTATCTTTCTTCTTCTACGATAACTTTTTCTCACCGATTTTTTAACACCTGTATCATTTTTAGCCTGCTCTTGCACAACTGTCGTCATGCATTGCCTTAGTCGCAAAGCTTGTGCTAGGTGTATTTTCCTTCAAAAAATATTTTATTTATTGAAATTGTTTGATTATTATATTAATTAAATGTTTCTGAAACAGATATCTTAATCGGCTAAGGTTCATCATTCTTATGAACATTTTTTTGAGTGATCTCTTCATCCCCACAGTAACTTTGATCTTGCGTATTTGACTGCCTTACAAAATCATCAAGGCTACTGGGTTCTTCAAACACAACTTCTTCGTTCTCTTCTTCATTTACCTTCAATTTAAAACCATAAATCATGATTTTATTAACTTTGATAAGGTACCTTATGAGTCGTAATAAGGTATAATTTTTCTATTTCTTACACATTCTTGTTGAATCTCTTCATCTGGATTATCTTCTCTCTGTTGATCATCATTAGCAATCTCATCTTTGTTTTCCTTCATATTCAACATTATAAAGATATTTTCAGAGATATCAACATCAATACTTTATAAAGTTTTGATTATCATTATATTTTGTAAATTACTTACAGCTTGTTCATTAACATTCTCTTGAATGTCGCTTTCTCTTTGATCTTCACCTCCGTTAGGCTGCAATTGTCAAATACTGATATATTATTGAAGTTTATAAATCTTATAAACTAGTTTATAAATCTTTATAATTCTCTTTTGATCGATTATGGTTCAGTTTTTAGTTGTTTTATTAAGTTTTATAAGATACCTTACAAAACTTAATAAAACAATATAAGATTGGAAATATAATTTAATAAAATTGACATGTCTATCTTCTTCTTCATTTTCTCATCTGTCCATTATGTTTTCCCAGATTTCCAGCCTCTTGTTAACTCCTTCAAGCATAGATATTATTTTATCTAGCTTCTAGGAGTCTGTCAAGCTTTCTTCTTCTTTCTTTTTGGATGAGAGTTCATCAGCAGTTGTGAGAACATCACCACATTTTTTGTTCCAATCGCTGTCCTTTATCCTATAACCTTGTTGAACTAACGAAACCACTTCAATAAAATCTTTATGGTTTTCATCTTCTTTTCCAACAAGTTCTTTATATTCTATTGGGTTTCCAATTATGAATATAACCTCAACCTGTAAATACAAACTATCAATATTAGTTTTGTTAACGTTTATAAGATATATTATAAAAGTTAATAAAAGAATGATTTTAAACGGAAAAATAGTAACTTAAATTGTTTTAGAAAGTTTCATAAACAAGCTTATAAAAACATTAGATTTTACCTTCTTAGTCATTTTAATCCTCCTCACTGCAGAAATTGTCGGAATCCTTGTTCTTCCCAATTAGCAAAGAAAAGAACAGACAGAGTATGAAGAGGGTTCTTTGTTCCAAAAGATTCTTCCTAGCATAGGAACAGATTCGAAAGCCCAAAGATTTAGAATCACTGGAAAACCCTTAACCTCATAAGACTTGTTCTTCCATGTGTCTTGATTCATTCTTTAAATACTCTCAGCAAGGTACTTGTGCACGATTTCTCCCCAAGGTTTGCTTGTGAAGTCTTCAAAGTCTGCAACTAACTTGAGTCTCTCAGAAGGTATTTTCTCTCCAATTGACTTAGCGAGTAAAATACCTTATGTTAGAATCAAACAGCCTAGACTGAGTCTCTCATTTGATTTCATCCTCTTGTTTTTCTTCAAGAGTAGCTCAGTCAAATCATTCAGGCTGAGATTTGATCGTTAAACAAGTTGGCAAAAAGGTCCCGTTTAAGTGCCTCGTCGATCACTATTCCAGTTTGGAGGGTTCCAATAGCCATGTCATCACTATCTTTAGCTTTGGTCAGAATCTTTTTGAAGCGTCCAATGTATGACTTCAAGGGTTCATCAAAGCCTTGCTTAAGGATCTAAACTCAGCACTCGAGGTATCCTGGTTGACGAATAAAGCGTACTGCTTCATAAACAACTTGGCAAGTTGGTTGAAGCTTTCGATTGACCCGGCTGGCAACTTGGTGAACCATACCAAGGCGTCTCTGATCAAATTCTCTGTGAAATGCTGACAGTAAGCTGCGTCTTCATTGTCCATGGTGTTGTTGGTCCCGTTCATCATGACATTGAAGGTGCTCATAAATTCTACCGGATCCGAATTCCCATCATAGAAGGGGCATTGGAGTCGCAACCCTTTGTTTATCGAGACTCTTCTTAGCCTCAGTGCGAATGCAAAGTTCTGTGCTTGAGCGAGGATCCTTTCTATCTTGGGTATCGAGCTGGTTGCTTGATGGAATTTTGACCTCATGTCATTCATCATCTTCAATACGGTTGCAGCGTCCAATGTTGCTAGAGTATGTTGTCCGGACATGCTCTGCATTGCAGAATGATCTTGCACCAAGGTGTTCACTCGCTGCGACTTGGTACATCTTTGAATAGAGTTCTTTGAACACTAGCCAACGCTTCTGCGCACGACATATTAACTTGTATAGTCAGCAGACTACTTTCATTCAAACGAGATTTGAGTCTGTCAAATTTTTCAGCATTTCTTCGATCGATCAGGTTTTTCACTAAGGTTCCCAGCGTCGGTGATCCTGGTGGTGTCGGTGGAAGATCAGTAGCTTCCCGAGTTTACTGTGGATTTTCCTCCTGAGTTCGAGTTGAATTCAGGGTTGACTCATTCGCTAAGTCGACGTGCTCCTGAGGGAGGGGTTCCCTCCGTTCCGGCGAGCTGATGGTGATTTTGCCTTCAACCATCTTTCTTCTCTCAGAGTTTTCTCTTGCTTTTGTGAAGATGTCCTTTGATATCTTCCCCACAGACTGTGCCAACTATTGGAACCTGTCTTAGCACAAACAATACTAAAACGAAGGTTCCTGATTAAAAGAGTGGGGGAGAATGGGCAAGGATACTTGTGGATTGGATTGGAGCAAGAGCTAGTTAGCTAAGAACAAGAAGAGATGATTGACGACTTGGTGTTCTTATTAGAGTTAAGTATGCGAAAAAGCCGATTCTTTTTTCAAAGGATTGTGCCTCTATTTATAGTTTATAGAGGCGGTTACATGTGTAGAAAATAAAGAAAGATTTACAATTATTTTGATAAGACTAAATCTGTTAAGATTCATGCTAGATTTGTTGAAATTTTCCATGTCGAAACAAGAAAATTTTAATTTTTTTGTTTTGCTGACGTTTCATCCGACTTCTCTTCAGGTTCGTAGAACCTTTCGAGACGAGATTTTTGCCGAGTCGAATATATTATCCGAGTTGAAGACTTAGTGCTTACAATAGGGTTGTTCTTTTGTATTCGACCCGCTGTTATTCGTGGACCGGAATAAGATTTCGAATCCATCTCCAACAATATGAATATTATATATATATATATATATAATTTTTATATGTTGAACAATATATGTCCGTTTTAAAAGATTTAAAAGATAACATATGTGGAATAAAAATTTATAAATTTTTGTGGTGTAATACTTTAATTCATATTATAAAAATATCATAAAGTAGACGTAAAAAAGTTATTAAAAATATAAAAAATATTCTAGAGATATGATTCGTTATTAAAAAAAATTATCCGGTGTGGGTTAAAAACAATCTTATTAACCTTTTAAATTTATTCATAATTTATTTTTGCAAGAAAAAAATATATTTTTACAAGTTTCAAATTCTTAGTCCTTAAAAGATTCTTTTTAGTAGTATAAATACAATTCATTTGATATTACATGTTAATAGTATTTGATAATAATATAAGTTATATAATTTCATAAATCATTTAATAATTATGATTCATTTGATAATTTCATGTCATAGATATTCACTATTTTATGATTAGAAATAATTTTTTAAACATTATGTTTTGCTCTAGCACGTGTTATAACCTAGTTTGCTGAAATATCTATCCAATGTTAGAAAAAGTATGTTCTTCTAATATCAAAAGTTTAATGACATGGATTATAATTGTTTACAATTAGAGATTATAAAGTAATTTTCTTTCAATACAATAGTATTAGATTTAGATAGTTCCAAATGATCGACGAAGAAAACTCTGAATTTTGCCATTTTGATTTGAAATTATACCCAAATTTTATTTTCTTTCCGAGACACTTTTCAAGAAATTATGAGCTTAACCGGTATTTCTGTTTTCGTCGTCTTTTTTTTTTCAAATATCTGTGTGGTTTTGTTGAGAAGTCTTCTGGTTTGGGTCTATTTTTGGAAAGTTTCCTCTGAGAACAATGGTGATTTCAAAACCTCTTCCTAACACAAACTCCTCTATCTTTGTGTTCCTAGCTAGCAGAATAATCTGCTGCTGAGACTTTTTCACATGTGTGTGAAAAAATCCTAGTTATTGTTTTGTTACTTTTCTCACCATATGTGAAAGTTTTGTTTTGGTTTCTCTCTTCCTGTAGCTTATCTCAGGGCCGGCCTAAATATTTTTTTACGTATAAAGCAAATTTTTTTTTGTAAAATAAAATAAGATTTTGAAGGATTCGACTAATTTTCTCAAAGTGACTCAACAATATGCTACCACTACCCTATAATAAAACCTCAAATATGATGCCCCTAAAAGTGTTTATATATTTTGGCGCCTAAAACGCATGCTTTATGTGCTTTAGCTAAAGGCCACTAGTGCTTATCTGTTGTGTGAAGAGCCACTAGTTAGCTAGTTATAACTGTCCACTGCCTAGCTTTCTCATGGCTGGCCGCACCTTTTATGTAGAAAAAGGGAAAAGCATAATGAGCTTGCATAACCCACCAAGAATAGAAAGAATCAAAATCCTTTTACCAGAAAACAAGACCACCTTGTAGCACCATTCTCTCACTCAGATAGAAAGAAGGACTAACTACAGCTCAACAGGTATGGTCTCTCATACTTTTTATGGCTGAGCACTAGAACCTATCAAAAAGACAAATAAGAGCTGACCTTGTTCATGGTTTGTTCCAATTCCAGTTTGTTTTAGAGGAAGACCTACAATCAGTACTATCTATCCAACTCTACCACTTCACTAAGTGGATGTTAATACTCCAAATGTGGGAACCAACGATTTGAAGCACCATCCCTAGCTAAATTCCATTGTGGGTTAAGATCCAAGGCATCCCGCTTCACTCGTGGACAGAGCATACAGTCAGAGCAATAGATGCACATATTGGCTTAGTGGAGCAAGTAGAGATTGTAGAACCTATAAACTCGAATCCAGGTTAAGCAAAAAGAAGAAGCAAAATTGAATACAAGTAAAGCCAAAAACTAAACCTATAAACGATTTAATAACCAATTAAGATAACAAATTACACAGAGCTGAGACTAATCTCATTACCTTAACTCAATAAACGCCCAGGGTGTACTTGGTTGACGGCGTTTTTGAGTCCCAGGATAGAACTGTGTTGAGACCGTCGATGGTACACCAATCAAACAGAATCTGCGAACCCTGTGTTCTACTTTACACTCTCAGACTTGACAGAAAGAAGAGGATTGTTGCTGTGAATTTTTTCTTCTCAAAATCGTTATTAGAGAATAAGTCTTCAACTTGTTTTTATTGAAGAAGAAGAATCTTTCCACGTGAATTAGTCAATCACGTAAAAAGGGGAGTTGGTTATGCAGCCAAACNGTATGCAACCAAACGTGAGAGAAGAAGACATCACGTCTTCAACTAGTCTCCCACATGAGACTTAATAATAGGTTAGTGAGAGACTTAATCTTATCCAATAAGATTT
>OVBA01006508.1:0-16800 GCA_900406435.1 Lepidium aucheri
CATGCTCTTTCTCATTCCTTAGGCTTCCAATGCCCATTCTTAACTCATCTACACCAAATTCCCAAGTTTGGCTCGTCCGTTTGTACCGCACTTACGTACCATACCTCGTGTGTTTGCGGATTTACCGAGTGTGGGTATTACAGAGAGTTGTCTGCAGCTCAATCTTCTTCTAAAAAATCAAAGCGATCACATGATGCAGATCTGAGATGTACGGTTGTATCTTTCAAATTGGCCGAGATAGTTATAGAAAATAATGATGCTGCAACTCAGTAGGGATCGTTTAAAGAAGGGTCTCAAGGAGTTGATATTATCCAATGCAATGTGATTTGTTGTCTGAAAACTCTGTTCCTGAGAGTGATAAGCCTCATCCGAGAATGAGTATTGAAGACTTGGATAAGTTACAAGAATATGGAATCATTAATATTGAGGATAAGGAGGAAATGCTGGACTCTCTTGGCTCAAGGACTCAGGTTTCTAAACCACCTCTACCGCTAAAAAATCAAATGGATGTGATGGTTAAACAGGCGTCTTCTTTGGATTCAACAAAGCAGGAAACAAAGACTACACCAGGAATAAGAGGAATTAACTCCAAGAAGAAGCACATCATTCAGATAGTTGAAGCTACACATAAGAAGAACGATAAGGGAAAGAAAGTTGGAAGGGGTACAAAGAACAAGGAAGATGGCGCTACTTCTCGCCTCTCGGCATCGTCCACTTAAAATTTTTAAATTATTTTTTATGATTAAAGTACTTTCATGGAATTATCAGGGTATTGAAAACCCAACTACTTTAAGTTTTTAAAGGATATTTATAAGAAATAAAAGTTTGATTTTCTCTTTTTAATGGAAACAAAAAAGACGATACATACTTAGAGAATTTGCTTACCGAATTTAAGATGAACAATCTAATTAGGGTGACTTCGACAAGAGCCAGCGGTGGATTAGCCCTATTATATCAAGATTATTTTGATTTTACCCTCAGTTATAAAGACAAGAATATCATTGATATTTCTTTAGATCTTAAAGGACAAACGACTTTTATCTCTTTTGTCTACGGAGAGCCGGTATACCACTTGCAAGAAAGAGTTTGGGAAAGGTTGTCTCGTTATGAACTCAACGTTTGTCACCATGGCTATCAGTAGGAGATTTTAATGAAATTTCAAGACAGCATGAGAAAAAAGGAGGACGATAACGAAGTTTAAGCTATTTCATTGCTTTCAATACTATGTTACAAAATTGTGGCTTCATTGAATTCCCATGCACTGGTGATACATGGTCGTGGCGAGGAGTATGACAAAATGAAATTGTACACTGTAAACTAGACAAAGCTTTTGGAAATAAAAACTGGTAAATGATTTTTCCATATTCAAAAACTGAGTATCTACAAATGATCAGGTCCGATCACTGAGCAATTTTGGTAGAATGTAAGGAGAATAAGATAACTCGAAGATCAGGATTCAATTTTTATAAAAGATGGATTGGGAAATCAGGATTAGAGCAAGCTACCAAGATGGATTGGACAAGATATGCAAATTTAAGGAGAGAAAAATTTTCATTTAAAATATCTAAACGTAGGAGAGAAATATCAAAATGGCAAAAATGACAAGTTCTATCCTGGAAACTAAGATAGAATTAATAAAATAAAATTGAGGAAATGAAAAACCTAGACTCATCCCCTACAACAGAGAACAGAAGGTCTTCTATGATCTTTGTTTAGCACATAAGGAAGAAGAAGCTTACTAGAAGCAGAAGACTTGAAATAAATGGTTACAAGAAAGCGATAAAAACACACAAAAAATTCATGCACAAACTAAACAACGACGATAAAATAAATCAGATTGTGGGCATTTTAGATGAGCAGGATATGTGGATTGATCGAGAGGACGACATCGAGAATATCATGATTTAATATTTTAGTTACCTTTTTTCGTCCAACGGGACTTTGGACTGGGTTTCCATGTAAGAGGGGATTTTACCTATTGTTTTGCAGGACACAAATAAATTACTTTTAGCCATGGTTACCACGGAGGAGGTAAGGAAGACAGCTTTCATGATGAATCCAGACAAAGCACCAGGGTTGGATGGCATGACACCTCTTTTTTCTAGAATTCATGGGCTCTAATTAAAGAGGATTTGATAAAGTTGGTCAATGACTTTATGGAAACAGGGTAATTTGACAGATATCTTAACCTTACGAATATTTAATTAATGCCTAAAATCGCCCGACCTACCAAGATGACAAAATTTAGGTTGATAAGTCTCTTCAAAAGAAAAAAAATAACTTTGCTGACAGTTATCGATTTTTCATTGGTCAGAAGAATCCTCCTAATATATTTTCTTAGTCGTTTACAAAATACTTTCAAAGGTGGTATGTTTGCCCCTAAAGAAATTTTTACCACAAATGATATCTAATACTCAATCCGCATTTGTCTCTGGACGTCTTATTTTGGATAACATATTGATAGCCCAAGAGATGTTTTACACTCTGTGTAACAACAAGAAAACTAAGGAATCCTATATGGCTATAAACTGATATGAGTAAGACCTATGACATGATTGAATTGGGTTTCTTGAACAAGTTATTGCTAAAATTAAGTTTCCATGAACGATGGGTCAAAGGGGTCATGCATTGCGTTACTTCAGTCCGATATTTGGTTCTGGTTGATGGAGTTCCAAAAGGATGAATTAAACCCAATAGAGGATTAAGACAAGCGATCCCCTATCACCATATTTGTTCATTCTTTGTATGGAGGCATTGATTGCGAGACTAAAATTGACGGAATCACAAAAACAAATTACTGGCATCTCAGTGGCCCGTTCAAGTCCGACAGCATCTCACCTTTTATTTGTCGATGATAGTCTATTCTTTTGCAAATCAAATCTAGAGGAAGCTTCTACCATTTTAAAAAATCATTATTGAATATGAGCAAGTTTCAGGTCAAAAGATTGACTAAGAAATTATTTATCCAATTTGGAAAGAATGTTAATCAGGTCCAAAGACACGAGATTCAAAGTCTTCTCGGTATCCATACTTTCGAGGGTATGGGTGTAGGAATGTGCGGAGAATAAAGAGAATTTGGAGAGAGAATTTTAGAGAGAGAGTTTGAGAGGAATTGGACAGAATTCAACCCCTAAGGGCTTGTTTATTATTTTGATCCTTTACAAGGCTTAAATAGACAAATTACAATGCTCAAAGTTGCCCTAAAATGGCTGAGTGGATAAGAAAGAACAAAACGAGTGTTGGTACAAAATTCAAATTAAAGCACTTTTGGGACCACATGGTCCAACGGAAACCTTATCCATTTGGTGGCTGATTTGCTTGTTGTGCACTTCTAGACTCTTGAGCTTTATGAACCGAAAGTGATGATTTTATTATCTTCCTATTAGATCCAAGATATTCGGCCTTAAACACAACCATTTGGATAATTATATGGATGATGTGTACGGACTGATCTTGGATAACATTCCTTTCCATATAGAACTCGCTCTCATGAGATAAATGGACCGAGACTATGTATGGAACTTCATAGGAGGTTACTTGGTCTCTTGGATAGAGGAAGGTGTGACCAAGTGAGGATACTTTACTAATACTCCCCCTCAAGCTTAAGCCGCAAGGAATGGAGACTTAAGCTTGGAGACTCATAACCCATCGCCTCATTAAAAACCTTACCAAGAAAAACCACGTGGGAGAAAAACTTGGCAAGGAAAAGAGTACGAGGTTTATGAGTAAAGAGGACGTTTAGTAAAGGGCAAAATTTACCGAGTCATTTAATGATGGAGTCTCGGTCTAAGTGAAGATATTTGCCAAGTATCTTCACTTCTCGGAAGGATCACTTCCTTTCCAATAGTCTTCTAGCCTCTCCTCTTCCTTATCTCAGAGCNTTTGTGATGCCACTCCTTCTCGAACAAATCACCAACTTTTCTTTGATTGCTCTTTTCACATCTTTTGCTTCTTTTGAGAGTTTCTGCGGCTAGACTCCTCCAAACCTTCACAAGAGGATTTGAAATTTTGAAGTACTTTGCTGAGGATCTCAAGAGGATTAGATGATAACAACAAGACAAGATAGGAAATTTAAAGATGAAGTGAGTAGAGTTCGGAAGTGGTCTTATCGGTTGTATGCAATGCATGAGTTTGGTGGAAGAGGGGCTTGGTTCTTGTGTAGTCTTGACATTCTGATACATGCCTTTGAGTGCAGCTCCTTTGGATTGTACCTAGCTGACCTGTCATAGAAATCACACAAGTTAGTAACACAAACAATATTGGAACTTTGTACCTTTCATGGTGGTTCCATTGAATGATTTGTGTTCATCTTGCGGCTTCCTTGGCCCTTCCATGCTTCAGGCATCTCTAGTAGCTGCCAACCATCTTTAGAAACAATGATGAACTCCTTAGCTTCTTAAAGCTTCATGAGTTTCCATTTGCTTTCTTTTTCCAATTTATACTTCGATCTTCAAGTATCCATGGTCAACCCAGCTTGATTCCTTATCCTTAGACCTCCAATCAGCTCATAGACTTGACCTTTTTATGATCCACGGACCTGGCCTTATCCCTTTGGCCTTGGTCTTTCGGATCTGTTTGCCTTCTCATCACTATTTCAATATCCACAGACCATCTCCCACATACCATCTCCTTCAACAAGACTCCAGAGATGTTAAGGAATTTGTGGAAGCCTAAATTTGCGGATATGAGTAATTGGAATAAGTAAGGAATTTTAAAGAAGAGCTAAGAGTTTAGAAGACCCCCCTTTTGTTTTATATCCGCATGAGGAGACAATAACTTGATTTCTCCCCCTCACGGATTGCTTTAACACCTCCATGGTCGAATTGTCACAACTTCATTGAGTCTTCATGACTCGATTGAGTCCGACTTGGTATGGGGCTTTGTTTCTCTTCACTAAGTGAAGGCAAGCTCTCTTCACTAACCATTGTGAAGGCTAATCTCTCATCATCAACCATTCAGGTCGCCTCCTCTCTTTCAGCCATTTATCTCTCTTCCCTTTTCCACCACTTGCCCTTTGTGAGTGTAGCCACAATCGAGTTTCTTTGATCCTTTTCACAAAGAGAATCAAAGAAGTGATTATATCATTGTCAAGTTTTATGGAAGTTAAGCAGTGAAATATATAGAGCATAGATAATCAAACTATAATGCATAAAGTGAAGGGTTTAGAGAGCAGCCCTTTTCGGCTAATGATGGTAAAACTGATCCTAGGGTTTGACTCTTCCCAAATCATCTTTACTTCCAATATCCCCTTCCCACTTGCATTCCCTTGAGTGTTGGTCATGAATCATTGTTTAAGTGCCTTAAACGGAGAATTAGAATGATGTTAAGGCCAACAAATCATGACACATATATTGAGATTGCAAATAAAGACTTGGAATTGAACATATCAATGAGAAAGTAAAGAGAAAGGGTTTAGACACAGCCTTATATCTCCTTGATGAAGTCATTATCACGTATTCTTCATGCCTTTTTCATTCATTGGACTTCCTTTCACTATTTCATTGTCCAAGAACCTCTTTCCTCCTTGTCTTCCTTTAGTGTCTCATGATTAGGATATCTTCATAAGAATCACATACAAAAGGACACAAGGAATTATGGATGGATTGTCGGGTTTGAAAACATGATTAATTGATATAAGAGGAAGAAATAATAAGAAGGGTTAAGAGACCATCCCTTCTTTTCATTGATGAAGTTTTCCTTCATTCCTCACGGCTTCTTTCTCCATAAGCTTGGTGTGAGTGACTTTTCACCAACTTAAAACTTCTTGGTTGGTGGCCGTTTTTAGTAGAGATTCAGCTCATGGAGCACCATTCTGCTTTGTCCTTTTATTTGAGCCTGAATCTCCCCTCACGGTTTGATTCTTCATCTCATATCATCCTAGTTGGTACCTTCCACATTTGGGGTCAGCAATGGTTTGTCACACCATATTGCGGTTTCCCTTATACTCAGTCCTAATCATATACACAACAAATGTTAGTGGATGAAGGAGTTTCACTTCATGGCTCTTCACCATGAAGTCACTATACTCTCATTTGAGAGCTTGAAGGCCAATAGATATCCTGGGACAATAATCTATCCATAAGGAGGACTCCCAAGGCCAAGCCTATTTTTGGATAACTTATGGTCATAAAGGCAAGAGCTTACACGAGTAAGTTTGCAGATCATAATTTATCAAAAGGAAAAACAACCGAGGACTTAATGCATCAAGCGGTCCACGGTTTTTCTTGTCAAGAGAATTGGATTCATCATAATGCTAAAGCTTATACTCTAAGGAGTAAAGATGGCTATGGTTCACTTCTCTTTGAGACTTACACAAGATTTGGATTCATCATGGTCTTAAAGACAACTAAGGGCGGACCAAGGAGCTCATATTGTGTTTATTAGAGACATGATGGAATTCATTAAGCTTTGTAATAACTTACACTCCAACGAGTAAAGATTATCTTTGCTTTCATTCCTCTCTTTGATAAATGGATACATCATGGCTTGTATAGTTTAAATCCATAGGAATCCAACCATTTTGCCAAGGATCACAAAAATACAAAGGATATGGGTTACAACACGGTTTAAGACCTTGTTAACACAAGAACTTTGAGCCGAGGTTCACTCTTTTGTTTATGGGAGAAATGGTGGGATTCACTAGGTCATTTGGTGCTCGGACTTATAGTTTCAAAGCATCCTATGACCCTCTTCCCTTCTCAAGCAAAACCGACATAAAGTGAGAATTCAACATGGTTAAAATGCAGTACTCATGAGAGTTTGTGCAGATTTCCATGGTTCACTTCAACAACTAAAACTCTAGGCTGCAAGGAAACAATAGCATGAACATATTAGCCCTTACTCTTCATAAGAAAGCATCATCATATGCCCAAGTTTTCAAACAAGGAAACCAAAAACGAGAAGCCAAGACCGACTTGGGAAAGAGGATACTAGAAGAAATCTTTGTGATACTCAATCCTAGCCAACCTTTCCTTCATTGTCAAACAAAACCAGAGGTGATCTAGAGATGGAAATAGACCAAGGAGGAACCTTTCTTCCCTCTTTATGATTTGAATCATAGCATTTATATCTTACTCTTCATTATCACTTCAACACAAAAAAAAATCGTGACTTTGAACTTGAATGTGGCAAAGGTGGAAACTTTCCCACATCAACCATCATTTTGTCCTTCATCGTCACCAAACTAAAAGAAAGCCCGTGACTATGGGATTGGATGAGGGAAAAGTGGAAGCTTTTCCACATCAACCTTCCTTTTGCCCTTCATTGTCACCAATCAACAAAAGACCTTACCTTTTTCGGACTTAGAGGTCAATGGAGCTTAAAGGGAAGGGCTTTCTCCTCCTCTTCGTGATTAACATCATAGCCGCCCATCTTTTCCTCCTCACTATCACAAAGGATCAGGTTAAAACGAAAAACAAAGATAAGATGCAATATAAAACCGGAAAAGATCCAAAGTTTGAAGCAAGGTCTGGTTTGGAGATGAAGATGAAGCTTAAACGTGAGATATTTCTCCCTTTTCTTGTGATTAAATCACAGCTACCACCCTTTTACCTCTTCATTACCACAAAACTTTAAAAAACAAGTAGAAAATCGATTTGGCACAAAGAGTGGATCGAAAATCTTTTGAAAACCGATTATAACAAACAAAACGACCAGACCTTGAACCAAATGTGATTTGGAGATGAAGATGGTGCTTAAAGGTGAGAGATTTATAATTTTTCTTGTGATTAAAATACAGCAACCATCCTTGTATCTCTCCATTATCACAAACAAAAACCAGAAAACCGAGAAAACAAGAAAACGGTTTGAACAAGACTGGATTTAAACATTAAAAATGAAATAAAAACACAAACGTAGCAGCCAACCTTACTCTGATACCATGAAGGAATGTGCAGAAATACTAGAAATAAAAGAGAGAAACTGAGTTTGTGCAGGGAGAATAAAGAGAATTTAGAGAGAGAATTTTAGAGAGAGAGTTTGAGAGAGAATTGGGCAGAATTTGTCTCCTAAGGGCTTGTTTATTATTCTGATCCTTTACAAGACTTAAATTGACAAATTAAAATGCTCAAAGTTGCCCTAAAGTGGCTGAGTGGATAAGAAAGCACAAAAGGAGTGTTGTACAAAATTCAAATTAAAGCACTTTTGGGACCACATGGTCCAACGGAAACCTTATCCATTTGGTGGCTGATTTGCTTGTTGTGCACTCCTAGACTCTTGGGCTTTATGGACCGAAAGTGACGCTTTTATTATCTTCTTATTGGATCCAAGATATTCAGCCTTAAACACAACCATTCGAATAATCGTACGGAGGATGTGTACGGACTGATCTTGGATAACATTCCTTTCCATATATAACTCGCCCTCATGAGATAAATGGACCGAGACTATATATGGAACTTCATAGGAGGTCACTTGGTCTCTTGGATAGGGGAAGGTGTGACCAAGTGAGAATACTTTACTAATAATGGGTTCTTACTTGGGATTACCAGAAGGTTTGGAAGGTGCAAAGACAAAGGTCTTTGCATTTGTTAAAGAAAAAATCGAAGCAAGAATCAATTCATGGTCTGCAAAATTCCTTTCAAAGGGTGGCAAAGAATTTTTATTAAAATATGTTCTCGCGGCCATTCCTTCTTACGTAATGTCATGTTATAGACTCTTTAGGATGCTTACTTCAAAGATCTCAGCGGCTATTGCAAATTTCTGGTGGCATAACTCAAGTTCTTTAAAAGGTATCCATTGGGTTAAATGGGAGTCCCTATGAAAAAAGCAAAACGAATTTGGGATTTGGCTTCAGGGTGATTGAGGATTTTAACACTGCACTGTTAACTAAACAACTATGGAGGCTTATTGATCGACCTGAGTCCATACTAGCAAGAATTCTTTGAGGGCGGTATTTTTTGGGGTCTAGTCCTCTAATCAACAAGCGGCTGTATTTACCTTCCTATGGATGGCGAAGCATCATTTATGCCTGTGCTTTGCTAATGAAAGATCTTATAACGAGGGTGGGAAACAAGGATACTATCAGGATATGGACTGATCCTTGGATTCCCGATTTGTTGCCTAGAACAACAACTGGGATAGGACCAATGATCTATCGGGACTTAAAGAGTATCATATTTGATAGATTCACGGACACATATTAGGAGAGAGTTTTTTATTAGACATTTTTTTGTCCTTAGCGATGTTAGTATTATTGTTGGTATTCACATTCCACGAGCTGCATCATATGATCATTGTGGGTGGAATTTTAACAAGTCTGGTCTATACAATGTTCAATTAGGATACTAGGCCGAACAGAATATAGCACATCTTTCAATAGATTCATATGGTCCCCATACACAAGATCTTCAGGCTCAAGTTTGGAAAGTCAAAGTACCTCAAAAGATTTAACACTTTATTTAGCAAGCAATTTCAGGTCAACTTGCAATTAAAGCAAATATGCAAAAACGTGGTATTCAGTGTGATGAACGGTGTGATAAATGTGGTACTGCTCAAGAAATAATAAACCATGTTTTGTTCAAATGCCCACCGGCACAAGCCTGAGCTCTTTTAAATATTCCAGCAGGTCCCCGATTCCCTAGTACCTCTATACTTTCGAACATTGATCATCTGATTTTGCGCCTCCCAAAATGTAATGAGTTCCATAACTTCCCTTGGATACTATGGTTTCTATGGAAAGTTAGGAAAGACAAAGTATTTGTTAACAAGGATAATGATCCGCAAGATTTGGTTATAGCGGCTGCATCTGAAGCTGATGCTTGGTTTGCATCCCAGGAGAATACATGTCTCAAACAAAAGAGAGTTTTCGGGTTCAATCATTCAAATAATGACAGGGTGTCTAGGCCCCTAGTGATGGCTCCCGCTTTTACTGGATATCGGTGTTAGGTTGATGCTTCGTGGAAGGAGTCTGATCTTTATACAAGTTTAGGATGGTAATGCTTTTCTTTTGAGACGGGAGGAATGAATGTGGGAGCTTAGGGTATATGAAGAAGCTTATCTCCCTTGCATTCAGAACTTGAGGCTCTCCTCTGAGCTATGACATGCATGTATTCTAGGATTTTTATATATATATACTAACCATTTCTCTACAAAAACTTATTAGTTTTAGCTATTTGGGTATATTTTGCATTGATGTGAGTCATGCAGATTGATTTCTAATTGGATAAAAGCTATTAAATACACTAAAAATAATACTTTTTGTTAAAAAAATCAAAAATCAAATGATTTTTTAATCTGTGTGTAAAAATCTTAAACATCATTTAAAATAAAACGGAGGAAATACTTTTTAACAAAAATATTACGTTGAGTAGATTGGTTGAGGTCTCGCCTTTGAGTGAATGAGATGACACGATTGCTTTTACTGAATCCACTGTTAGACTAGAAGTTGTTTTAACCGTTAAAGTTATAGTACAGTCGTAAAACAAAATTAGCTTGACAAAGCACCTAATTACCCACATTTTGTTATATTCATACCAAAGTTGTCATTTGCTTTTCTAAAATTTTCTTGGTACATGTTCCCTTATTATAATGATAAAGCATTATTTTGCTCAATCAAATTTTCGTGACGTTTACTTTGTTCGTATCATCTATTTTACTTCTTTTGGTCAAGATCTGGTTTGAGAACAGAGAAGTTTCGTATATACTATAATAATAAAAAAAATTAAACATTTAGAGGGTTTATTGGAGGTGATAATATTAATAAATTTAGAAATCTTTACAAAATTAGATAGTATTTAATCATTGAATTTAAAATGCTAATCAAAATAAATGTGTTATTTGGTTATATCATTTTGTAAATTATAATTAAAATCATCCATATTAAATATTTGAGTATTGTTAAGATTATCCCTTATCCACTTTATATGATCTTAAAATCAAAGAGTTCTGCATTAATTTTTAAACATCATTTTTGGCCTTATTATGACTAATAATCTTAGGTTTAAATATATTTGTACACACTGTATTGGACTATTGGGGTTGTTAGGTGTATAGCCATGTCCATAGGATAACTTCATCTAAATTGTGCATCTAAGACACTATCTAAATGAAGTAATTGGATGTTATTTGTTTCTATGCTGGATAATATATTTAAATGTATGTTTATTTGTTTTGCAAGTTAATATCTCTATCTAAATGTATTTAAAAATAAAATGACCAAAAAACATAATTCATCTTTTGAGTATTATTTTAATTCTTAAAATTGAATCTATATTTAATTAAATGTAAATATATTCTTTTAGCATTTACAAAAATTATCTAAAATATATTTAACTTTTTAGTGAAAAAAGAGGAGAGAGAAAAAGAATGAGGAGAGAAAAAGAATGAGGAGAAAAAAATGAGAAGAGAGAGAAAATGGAAGAAATAAAAACCAGGAGAGAAAAAAAAATGAAGAGAAAGAAAAAATGAAGAAAGAGAGAAAATAAAAATGAGAAGAGAAAAAGAAAAAAATAGAATGAAAAAAGAAGTAAAAATAAAGAAAGTATATTTTTATTTAATGTGTGCATGAAAGAGAAGTTAGAGAGAGAAGTAAAAATAGTCCTCTCTGACCCGGTTCTTTAGGTGGATTAAGGATGTTGGTTTTTTACTGTTTTTAGATATCTTTTTGAATTTTACCACTCTTCTTTTCATCTACCTGGTTTACAATGGTTAAAAAGGAAAGTTAGCTTGTAAAACCACTAGATCTGGTTACTCCGGCGGTTTGGCGTGAATCTTGTTACCGGAAAAAGCTGGAAGTCAACCTTTATCCCACTTTACGAGGTAAACTTTCATCATTTCTTAGCCTCATTCATCTTGAATATTATCGTTAAGATGATACTCAAGTGGAGAGTGGCCTTCAGTTTATGAAGAATGTTTTGAGTACGTTTAAGCTCACGACAAAATCCAATCTTCTCACTTAACGTGATGAACCTTTTGTAATTTTCTGACTTTGAAAGCAAGCTCTTGTCTTTCAGGTTTACCAACCTTTTCTTCGACCTCATTCACCAACAGATTCAAGTGTATCAAGATGGCTAGGAGATTGACGTATGAAGAGAAAGGAAAAGGAGTTCTAATCCCTAACATAGAACCAGAAGCAACAAGGGTTAAAATCCCTTCTGTGGATAACTTAGAACTCATCAAAAAGCACTCTCTAACCTTAATAGGACGAGTGACGAATCCAAAGCAACAAAGGATATGGTCTCTCATACCATTTCTGTCTGAGCTTTGGAATACATCCACAAAAGCCATCGGAACAGACCTGGGTCAAGGCCTATTCCAATTCCAATTTGGTAATGAAGATGATCTTAATACAGTCCTAAACAAACGACCTTTTCATTTTGCTCGTTGGATGCTGATTATTGAGAAATGTGAAGCAATGGTAGATCATATGTTCCCTTCACTCATACCGTTCTGGGTTAGAATACATGGACTTCCTCTCCATTTGTGGCTTCCAGAGGTATTAACAAGCATCGGTGAAAGTATTGGAAGACTTGAGAAAGTGGATATCGCTTCACATGCTGCAAGAGTGAGAGTTCAAGTTAATGGACTAAAACCCCTAGTTACCACGACAATTCTGGAACTGGAAAATGGTCAAGAGGTTATTGTACATCTCATGTACAAAAAACTGGGCAGATTCTACTCCCTCTGTAATATGCTGGATCATGAAGCTAAAGACTACAAGCTGAATGCTGATCAGTTGGGTTTAAGCAGCAGGCCAAACCCTCAAAACCTAAACCAACAGTTTTCTCCAAAAGAACTTCCAACGAGTCATAAGGGAAGGAACCAAGTGTTAATAAATGATGATGGGAGGAAACGCCAAAGAGACTCTAGCCACACTGAGGAAAGAAGAAGATCCCAAAGTGGATATAATCGAAGGGAGGTCTCGTATCAATCTCGTTCCTTTGAACCTGTATGGAATAGACAGAGAGATGATTATGGATTTCACGAACATCATCGCTTCCAAATCAAGTCTAATCTAGCTCGCAGGCCTACTACATCAAAAGATTCATACCATTCTGATAGGTACAGAAATTATCGAGATGATTCGAACTCTGAGATGGTTTGGAGGAAAATCCCACCTCAGGAAAGAGTTAGAGAACATACAAACCATCTAACAATGGAAGAAACAGACTCATCTCGCCCAAGAAGGCCCCCTCTGGAACGAAATAAACAAGATATTCAAGCAGAAAATGATATTCCTCAGGAAACCTACCAAGAAGCTGCAGAAGAAATCTGTGAGGTGATGCAACAATATGCAATTGTGGCTGATCCTACAGAGAGAGCTGTACAACAAAGAAGAATCCAACATGCTGAAGCAACAGGTGAATTGGAGGAGTCAGCAGCAAACCTGGCAAGAACATAAATGGCAGAGGAACAAAGTATTCAGGTGATGGAGACTAACCCTTGGGCAATCGAACCAGAAAGATTACATGCATCTCTAAGGCTTGGACCTTCTGTGGAACAAGGTGAAATTATAGAAGCACAATCAGAGCCCGATAAAGTTCCTGCTTTATTGAGAATAGGGCCGCAAGTGCATCAAGAGAATCCAATCCAAATAACGCCAACTAGAATCTTTGCTAAGTGAAAATCAGGAAGACCTGCAGTTAAAAAGAAAATAGCATTCAGTCCACCTATTATATCCTTGGTCCACGCAAAGAAGAGGAAAACATTACAAAGGAAACCTTCACCACGGAGGAAATTGATCACTACAAAGGGGGTATCTGCAAACCATTCTATTAATCTGGAGAAATCTAATAAAGTATCATTATTGGAAGATCGGGCTAGTGGGTTAAATACAGCTGGTACGTCTACTGCTCCAAATCAGGTCCAAATTATTCCAGCTATAAACAAGAAAAAGATGGATTTTCAGAATCCATCCGATCTTCTTCCTTAACATCATTGAGCTGGAACTGTCAAGGTTTAGCAAACCCCTTGACAGTTCGTCGTCTGAGGAGTCTTAATGCTAGACATAAACCAGACCTAATTTTCCTGATGGAGACAAAGAATATTGATAAAGTGGTGCTACCAAAAACAGAGAAACTGAATCTAAATCATTGAAAGATTGTCATGGAAGAGGAGGCTTAATTCTACTATGGTCAGATAGGATTCAAGTAACTATCCAATCAGCTTCACAAGACTATATTTGATACGTTTATCAAATTTGAAGAAAAAAGCTTCTATGCTACGTTCACGTATTGCAATACTGATAAAGTGAAAAGGAAAATCATTTGGCAGAGACTGATTGCTATTGCAGAGGTTAGGAACGCACCTTGGGTTATAATGGGTGATTTTAATGACATTCTATCTAATGAAGAGAAGAGGGGTGGAACCATAAGACCGGAAAGTTCCTTTACAGATTTTCGATTCTTTGTATCTGCTGCAGGCCTGTTTGATATCCAGCATTCTGGTGATCCACTTTCCTGGAGAGGCAATACTCCTAGTATTCCTCTGGTGTTTGACAAAGCTCTCCCAAACACCAGAGGAATGGAGAGGCAATAATTGTAGGTGGAAACAATTAATTCCTTTAATGAAGGTATTGTTTGACAAAAAAAAAAGTATTCTAGTCTTTTAGAACTTTTGAAATTCTATCTACCTCTAATTACTTCTTCTAAAAACATTTAAAAAGAAAAAATTGAACTAAGTAGAACTATTCCATCCTGATAATGTCAAATTATGTACTTAAACGAATAATGGAGAGCTACATCTGGATGAAATAACGAACATGCCCGTATATCACTTGGCTTATGCTCATTTTAGTGTCCGACGTATTTGAAGTATTTGTTAGATAAAAATTTGCAATAATGATTGTTATCACAGTCATTATTGTTAAAGGTTGCTCGATGTAGGACATGTAGAAATGACAGAGGACAAGATGTAAGTCACCCAAGTACTGTTGTGCATGTCTGACTTGCATCAGGTGATCTCATAGTGAATTTTCAGCTAATTGTCACTTTTTCATTTAAGTGGCATGTAATGATGTAATCCATAGTTTCTTAGGTACCACTCTCTAGTTTCTTCTCCTTCTTCTAGTTTATATCAGTGCAAAAGAAAAAGACCGTATTGTAACAAAATAAATATGTATGACGGACTTAGTTTTTAGTTTTCCTTATATAGTGTTTACGAATTCTGTTAAGCAGTGTAATCTACAAAAATTTTGATTAATAAGACTTTTCATTTCCTTCAATTACCTACTTTGTTTTTTCTATCACAAAACTCCAACAAAATGTGATCATTTGTACGAGAAAATGTACAAATCCCAGTATATAGGTGGCCAAAGAGAAAAATTCGTAAGGTAAAAAAAAAAATCAATGAGATCAATCCTTATCTCACATTGCTAATTCAGATCTTTGTTCTCTATGAATGTTAATTGTTGTTAACAATTTGAAGTACAGATTAGATGATAAAAATTCGAGGGTATCAATGTCTTCAACTACTACGGGGATGAAGCGATCCTGTTTTGGATTGTTTAACCTAACTAGTCGAGGAGAAGGAGATAAGAGGAAGAACACATCCAAATCCTTTAGAGAATGCGTTAAATTTGGATCCGAGGGTCTCAAAACGATCAGAAAATCTTTGACATCAGGTGTGACAAGAGCTGTTTTCCCTGAAGATCTTAAAGTATCTGAGAAGAAAATCTTTGATCCTCAAGACAAAACACTTTTGTTATGGAATAGAATGTTTGTTATCTCTTGCATTCTCGCTGTCTTTGTTGATCCTCTATTCTTCTATCTCCCGATTTTCGATAACTCAATGAACTGCATTGGGATTGACTCTAAATTAGCTGTGACAACTACGACTTTAAGAACGATCATCGATGTTTTTTATCTGACACGAATGGCTCTTCAGTTTCGTACGGCTTATATTGCTCCTTCTTCTCGTGTATTTGGAAGAGGTGAGCTTGTGATTGACCCTGCAAAGATCGCAGAAAGGTATTTGACTCGCTATTTCTTTGTCGACTTCCTCGCCGTCCTTCCTTTACCTCAGGTATATCGAATAAAAGCTTCAATCTTTGTGCTTTGCTTTATATACTAGAGTTCAATCTATTTGCTTTATTATTAACTAAAGCTGTGATCATTGTGTTTTACTAATCATCTGCATGTTCATGCAGATTGCAGTGTGGAAGTTTCTTCACGGATCTAAGGAACAGATGTATTACCAACAAAACAGGCGATTTTACACATCGTCATTACACAATACATACCAAGATTCGTCAGGTTTATTCCATTAACATCAGAGCTCGAGAAAACTGCAGGGGGTTTCGCTGAAGGTGCTTGGGCTGGTGCTGCTTATTATCTCCTCTGGTATATGCTTGCAAGCCACGTAAGCGTTTCAAAATTTATTCTTAATTAAAACATTAGGTTAAGTTTCAGACAACAACTTTATCGTTTCTTTTGGTCTGTTAAATATGTTCTTATACTTGGACAGATAACTGGAGCGTTCTGGTACATGTTATCAATGGAACGTAATGATACATGCTTGAGATCTGCTTGTAAAGTCCAGCCAGATCATAAGCTCTGTATTCGGATTCTATATTGTGGCAGTAAATTTATGAGCAATCGCGATACCGAGTGGACCAAAACAATCCCTGATCTTTTTAAGAACAATTGTTCTGCGAAAAACGAGGATTCAGACTTCAACTACGGAATCTATAGCCAAGCTGTCTCATATGGAATTGTATCGTCCATGTTAGGATATCGTTTCAGTCACATGTGTCCGTTTTACCAATCAATGATCTGTTACCTGATACAGTCTCCTGTGTTCTTATACAACCTATTATTTTTCCTATGTGTTTGTTTGTTTTGTTTGTGTAATGAAAGCAAGAGA
>OVBA01006509.1:0-16794 GCA_900406435.1 Lepidium aucheri
CAAATACCTTATATTTAGGGAAAAGCAAACAAATGATATTTCTAATTCTAAAAGAACAAAAGTTTTAACCAAAGTCTATATAAAAAATATCTCGGGACAAATTTAATAACACCAAAAATTTTTAGTATTCTTTTTTTCTTTCGATTTTTATTTTTCTTCATCGTATATTTCAACTATCAAGTTTTCAAAAAATATAAATTATATTAGTTATATTAAATATCATTTTGTTAATTTACAAATACATATTAATAAAATGATTATACATATATTTATATTAGTATATACTTGCTAAATTGATTAAAATATTAATAAATAAAAATATGAGTCAAATTGATATAATAAAACTAAAATATGCATGAATCTACAAACTTAAATGAATATGAGTTTAAAACTATATATATATATTTATATTAGTATATACTTGATAAATTACTTATGATATTAATAAATAAAAATATGTGTTCTATCGATAATGTATAACACAGCAAAATTATACAGATCTTAAAACCTAAATAAATACGGGTTCAAAACCCTAAATAACTGCGGGTCTAAAAAATAAATTATAAACGAGCCTAAAACATAAATGAACATAAGTCAAAACGTAAATAACACAAGTCAAAAAATTTTATATGTAAAATTGTAATGCATCAAAACTTAAGTAAACAGAAATAAAAAATATATTTAACGTATAATAGATATTGGTGATCACTATAAATTTATTTTTAATATCAACTATATATCTAATTAAGTAATTAATAAATTTACACATACAAATCAAACCATAAATAAATAAATAAAATAAACAAATATTTCTTAACCCATGCATAGCACGAGACATCATCTAGTATATATATAATTGTTTAGTTTTCTAATTCTAATTAGTTTTTGCCAATTTATAAATAAATTTATTTGATTTTTTATTTCTAAGATATATATATATATATATATAATTATTCAACATTTAGTTTAAAAAATCTCTTTCTAAAAACAAATTATATTATAAATATATATTCTAAAATTTTAATTTTGCTTCAAATTATTTGAATTTGTAGATACTTAATTTATGAATAAAAATATATAGACAAAAAATCTAATATGTAAAAAAATCCGATATAATTAATAATTAAATCTGAATGAAACTTATAGCATTTGTACCAATTCAATATATAACAAACACAACCTGATTAATAATTAAATCTGAATGAAACTTGTAACGTTAGTACCAATCTAAAATTTGAAAGATCTAATTCAAATCAAATTTTCGTCCTTATTTTACTACCACAACGAATATTGAAAATTTATATGATAAAACTAGTATAACTTAGTTAGATAGTTTATTATTGTGGTAGATATTTTATCACCAAATTTTTGTCCTTATTTTACAGCCGTTTTTTCATTTTTCATCATTTTGTACTTGTTTTCATCATGTTTTTACTTAAAATTATAGATCCATTAAAAAATATTCAAGTTTACACTTGATAATAGCAATATTAATGATTTTCAAACTGATATGAATATAAGAATTAGAAATAGATGAAGAAATTTAAGTGATAATAAATATAAATTAAAAGATATTGTTTATAATAATTTAAGAATTTTTAATATTTTTGGTTTTCATAAATTATTGATTTAATAATTTTTAAATTGGTTATCAATAATGGTTTTGTCTAATTGCTTTTGATCCGGAATATATCTAATTGGATTATAATATGGGTAGAATTATAAATATATTAACTTTTGTTTGGCAAAGAGTCATTCACCAAATCAAAAGAGGATTTAGAATGATGAAAAAGAGTATATGAGCCATTGTTCGGGATAATAAACCCAACAAGCTCCTCGGAGATTTTAGCCGGCGACTTCTGAACTATCGTCTCCGATGAGGTAAATAATTGGATTTCTATAGAACAAAATTGTCTTAAATTTGTTTCTGCTCATGTTCTTCTGTATAAATTTATTTCTGGGTTTAGCTGGCTACAGTGAAGGATTTCTAAATCTCTTTTTTGGGGTTTTTGCGCTTTTAATGTTATATTCTTGAGCGTTTTGGTTCCATGATAATTCGTACTTTGAGTTGATTTTTGGATTAAGGGTTTAAACTGTAATGAATTAAGTGTTTGCCCAACACTTTATGAAACTGGAATTTAATAAACTTGTTCAGATTCAGAACATAAAATTCAGTCCAATAAAAGTATGGAATTCAGAGAAATTTCATGTCTGATCTTCTAGTTTGGATGTTCGTTGGTCTCCATTTTGGTCATGAAAACATTTAAGAGGTTTCTTTATTATTTATGGATACTTGTAAGCATTAGGGATTGTGCTTTATGGATAAAGAACTTAGCTTGGTTATTAGATCTGACCATTGTCACTGTTCTTAATTCTTATTGACATGTATAGTTCAGTCTTTTTATTTGATAACAGGAGCTGCTAGAATAGAAGAATTGTTGTAGTTTTGAATTTGAGTGTGTGATAAAAGGAGTTGATGTGCTTTCAGGTCTTCTAGTGGTCAAAATGGAATGAGGGACAACCCACAAGTTCTTGAAGTGGCTCCATTGAATAGTTTGCCTTACATTGGTCCATTAACTGGTCATTCATCGATGTCGAATAACAAAGTGAATGAGAATGCAGAGAAATTAGGAGGCCCAGCAATGATATTTCTGCCTTCTGAATCAACTTCAGAGTTCCATAACCTTATCAGTCAAACGAAAAATGGAGTTGCTCTTACTGGAAGTGCAGCTATGGGTAAAATTGGACCAACGATTGGTTTGGTTGATATTGCTGAATCTGATGACTCATACTACTTCCGTGTTTCACTCCCTGGTGTTTCAAGAGATGAGAGTAAGTCTTATAACCTTTCCATATATCAATGTTAAGTTCCAAATTCTTGTTTTCAGGATAAAGATTATTTGCCTAGTTTTGTTAACTCGGTTAGTTCCTTTGCACACTGTTCATATTTGTTTATGAGCTGCTTCTAACCTTGTAGCTTGTGCTTTTACTCTTTTGTTGCTGAACCTGACATGTTAAACAATATACAGAGGACTTCAGCTGTGAAATAGAACCAGATGGTAAGATTCTGATAAAGGGAGCAACAACAACAGGGGAAAAGACAATCTGCAAACACAATCAGATCTTTAAGATGCTAACACAGAACTTATGCCCTCCAGGACATTTCACCATCTCTTTTCAGCTTCCAGGTCCTGTGAACAGTGAAGAATTTGATGGTAACTTTGGGTCAGACGGTGTTCTTGAGGGCGTAGTGAAGAAGGTTTACTATGAAGACTGAACAGAACAACTGAATATGGATTTGTTGAACTGTGAAGTAAGCTAGACTCATTGCAGGTTATGTCAGACTTTTCTTTTTTCGGTGTAAGCCAAACAACTTCTTCGCTATTAGAACGATTGTTGATTAGTTTATGTTTCTTCGTGAAAACATTAGTATTTGATACTTAATAGAGAAAACTTTAGCTCGTCATGCTCTTCTTTTGAATTGAAACACATGAGAAACGTCCAAATGTCGACACACAGATATTACTAACATAAGGACTCAGGTAGTCACTAATAAAAGCAAAGCATAAAATACTTGACTTCACCTCACAGATGCTTTGAAGAGAAGAGTAAAACTGTTCAAGGAAGCATATCAAGTTAGCTTTTATCCAATCTTCCATCATACAACATATCAATCACCAAGCTTATTGTTGAGCATCTCCAGCAAATTTGCAGCTCCGTATTTCTTTGATAAATTCGAGACTTGAATCAATCATTACTTCCTACCTTGTTTTTCGTTTCTCTGGTGATTTCTTTAGATTCACGAGACAGTTTTGTCATTGTTGTTTAAGCTTCACTTGCTAGAACAGAAGTTGTATCGTATATCTCTGATTCTGTCTCATTGATCTTCCAGTCAAGTGCTAAACAATGCCTCACAAAAAAGGCTTAATCTACTGCATTAAGATGCTGACTCCAAATATGATATTATTACTGTAAATAATACAAGTCCACATTTACAGAGACTTTAAAAAGTCAGATTATGATTTAGAATTTATATTAAGTCCACGTGTAATTTCATAATCACATTTATTATACTTAATTTACTGATTACAATGGTCCTTTCATTTATGGTCATCAGTTAAAACACACACAAAGATTCTTACGACAAAACACAAACATAATTAACTCATAAAACAAAGCTAAGCAATAAACCCATTAGTCCTAAACCAGCCATAACTCTAACCGACGTAGCTTCACCAACAGCAAAGTTTCCACTACGAGTGTTCGTAGTCAACACAACCACCATCCACTCTTTCTCCGAACCAACACCAGCTCCAACATACCTCGAATCATTCAAATACCGAGCATAACCGGTATGAGTGTAATTAGTCAATGCTAATGTAGGAACCCGGTTTGGGATACAAACTGGTAAGATTAGAGCATCACGAGTAGTGTTTGGGTCAACTCTGCACCCAGAGAGAATATCTTGATAGTTAGTTAACCGTGGAGGGACTGATCCAGGAGAGACTATGCCGACTGTTGTGTGGTTTGTGCATGGCTCATCTTCAAGCTTGTTGGCTATTTCATCGGCTACACAATCAGCTTTTCCGTTCTTTGTAAAAGGTGCAACTCTTTGAGAACTTCTGTAGCTGTTTAGACCTTGTAGAAGATTATCCTCCGCCTCTACAAAACATCATAATTCACAATCCAAAGATAGCATCAAATTTGAGTAAAACAATTACTGTTTTCTATCGAGATTTATAGACAACATCTTTAATTCCAAAATACCGAACAATACGTGCAATTATACAAGGATATTCAACTTATTATATGTAATAAATCGTACCGTTGCAGAAAACAAAAGTGGAAACGAAGGAGAAAATAAGAAGATGAATGATGAAGAAGGAGAGAGACATCTTGGTAATGAAGACCATCTCCTCTACACACACAATTTGGTTTTTATTTTATTCTTGTTGTGGTAATAAAAGCAGAGAATGAAATTTCTGGCAAAGGCAAAGAGAATGTAATTTACTTGGACCTGTATTCTATTTGTTTATAGAATCTGAAATTAGAGTCTATTTCTTGATAAGATTTGTTAAAAGTCGCAAACCACTTGGCATCAAGTTTGCTTCGTTTGGCCTATAAACACGACGTGTATTAATTCACATCTTCGTAACGTGTCATGCATGCACTTCAACAAGTTGAACTAAGCTACCGATCAAAAGTAGATAAATCGAATATAAAAAAATAGTCTATAAAAGTTTCCTAGATCTAAAGTACTTATAGACGCAAAAAGAATAAAATGGAAATTTCGAAAATTTTTGATTCGCAAAAATAGTATAAATCTATAAATTAAATTTATGTTGAGTTTTCAAAAGTAATAGATATTAAATTTTTGTTAACAAAATTGTTCTATTACTATTTCTAATTCTACACTCGGTTTACATGACATAATATTCAGTTAAAAAATTTAAATTTCTTTAGTTGTTTAAGTTTTTTTAAAAAATCTTAATGTTTAGATTTAAATTGCTTTTGGCTTTTTTTGTTAATAACTAATCATTATATCGATAACAAGACCCTATCTATAATGTAAATTTTCTAAATAAAGCAGGATATGATTTAAACTACCACCTCACATCTAGCTAAATCAAAAGCAAACCAAATAACAATATTTAAAAAACATTTGAAGTAAAAACTAACTTAAATTAAAAATAAAATATAATTAATTGTAAAAGTTATTTTGGAAGTTAAAAATTTAAAGTTTAAAAACTTTAGAAAAATGTTTTGAACAACCTTTTCGAGAAAAAGTATTTATGAAATATTCCACAAATGTTCAAAAACTTAAGTTTGTCCATGTCACACGGATCAACGCTTACCACAAATCCGGTCCCAATAACAAACACGTGGATCATTCTCTTGCCACGTCAGTCTCTTCGTGTCAAATCTTCTATAGAGATAAATGCTACTTTCACGCATCGTGTAAATATCGTGTACATGTATATAATTACTATGAACGGATTGTGTCGAGTAATCAATTCATCAAGAGTCTTATCATCATACGTTACGTTTTCATTATCTAAATTTCCAGACAAAACCAACAAAGCTTTACCTGAAAGTAGAAGATTACCTCGTCCTCGTCAGCTTTTGTGTGTAAGAGCAATGGCTTCTGAGAAACAGAAACAACATGCGCAACCTGGCAAAGAACACGTCATGGAATCCACTCCACAGTTCTCTAGCAAAGACTATCAACCCTCCAACAAGCTTCGTGTAATTATTTCTATAACTTATATAGTCTGAAACAGGATCGTCATTTAACAAGTGTTGATTTATGTGACATTGAATGTATTGTAGGGAAAAGTGGCGTTGATAACTGGTGGAGACTCAGGGATTGGTCGAGCTGTGGGTTACTGTTTTGCACTTGAAGGTGCTACTATGGCTTTCACTTATGTGAAAGGTCAAGAGGAGAAAGATGCACAAGAAACGTTACAAATGTTGAAGGAGGCCAAAACTTCTGATGCTAAAGAACCGATTGCAATTCCAACGGATTTAGGATTCGATGAGAATTGTAAGAGGGTTGTTGATGAAGTGGTTAATGCGTTCGGACGGATTGATGTATTGATCAATAACGCAGCAGAACAGTATGAGAGCTCATCTGTTGAAGAGATCGATGAGCCTAGGCTTGAACGAGTCTTTCGTACAAACATCTTCTCTTACTTCTTCCTCACAAGGTAAGTACCTAAGAATGAGGTCCTTTACGCTACCATGATGTCTCACTAACGTGTAATAGTAATGGATCTTTGTTAGATCATATATAAGTACGTGGTAATCTTCCTCTTGAGTTGTATTTTGGATGTGAGTTAGGTTTGTACCAATAATCGTTTTATTGTTTCTAAGGCATGCGTTGAAGCATATGAAGGAAGGAAGTAGCATTATAAACACGACCTCAGTGAATGCATACAAAGGAAACGCATCACTTCTGGATTATACAGCTACAAAAGGAGCAATTGTGGCTTTTACTCGAGGGCTTGCACTTCAACTTGCAGAGAAAGGAATTCGTGTGAATGGTGTAGCTCCTGGTCCAATATGGACACCGTTGATTCCAGCATCTTTCAATGAGGAGAAGATAAAGAGTTTTGGGTCAGAAGTTCCGATGAAACGTGCTGGTCAACCAATTGAAGTTGCACCTTCTTATGTTTTCTTGGCTTGTAACCATTGCTCTTCTTACTTCACTGGACAAGTTCTTCATCCTAATGGTAATTATAGTTACATTTATGGTGTCCTTGATTGAAACTACAATCTGGTTTTGTGTAACTAACAAAGTTCTTTGTGTTTTCATTTGTGAAGGAGGGGCTGTGGTCAATGCTTAACGCGTGGGTCGTGAAGAGGACATGGTCGTCTCTAAGATGTCTTTTGGTCTTAAGTATGGTTTAAGTGGAGTGTTGATCGTTGGGCTTTGGGTCGTCTTTTGTTAGTTAAATGTATATGTTGGTAGTTATGTGTTCGAGTCTGTACCTTTTGTTCCGTGTAAGAAGCAGAAACAGATCTAAATAAAAGACTTCGGAACTACATGTTACCTTTGTTTTGGAATCTAATTAAATATAAAACTGATATAACATGACAACGTAACAGAACATATATATACTTTCTTGTCTGCAACATAAAGATCAAGTTTAACAATCAAAAGAGCCATCAGTCGCAACGAAGCCTAACACAAAATATGATAAAAGCGAGGAATAACACAGCATATGACAAAAGCAAGGAAAAAAACAAAAAGAAACAACTGAAAAGATTAAACTTTAAGAGCAGAATTATTGGTAATTAAATAATGATTAAAGTAGAAGATTAAGTTTCTACTAATTAAATAATGATTAAAGTGGAAGAAAATAGAGTTAAGAGATGATAATTTGTTTTGAATTTGTATGAGTGATTATTGGTAGTTTCTAGGAAGAGTTTCTTAAATTTTAAAGAAAAAAAGGTAATATAATTATTATTGGAAATGATTAATTGTAAGATATACAAGTAGAATAAATAATATTAAACAAAATCAATTTAATCATAATTTGTTAAAAATTTAGTTCATATATGTTCTACCAAATCGTTCTTTAATTGTTCAGGATAGTTCGGTCACGAATTCGAGATCGAGTGGCCATCATATCAACGAGATTTGAAAGGATATTTGTAGAATATGTGAAATCGACCATTGTATTTCCTGAAGATTCTACCTCTATAAATTCGTTGACATCAAACTGAGTATACATATGTCGTTTGTTTTCTATAATCATATTGTGGAGTATAATAAATGCACGCATAATTTTTCCACTTTTTGTCTTTATCCCGAAGAAGAGCTGGATTTTTAACAATGGCAAATCGAGCTTGCAAAACTTCAAAAGCACGCTCAACATCTTTAAGGCAAGCTTCTTGGTGGGTGGCGAATAAAGATGCTTTCTCAGTTTGTAAAAGTGAAATAGATTGGATAAACGAAGCCCATTTTGGATAAATTCCATTTGTGAGATAGTAACCTAAACGATATTCGTTCCCGTTCACTATATACCTCACTCTTGGTGCTCGACCTTGTAATATGTCATCGAAAACCAAAGAGTGATCAAGAATATTGATATCATTTAAAGTTCCCCATAGACCAAAAAACGTGTGCCATATCCAAAGATCTTGGGAAGCAACTGCCTCTAAAACAATCGTTGGTTTACCGGAACCACGAGAATATTGCCCTTTCCAAGTGGTGGGGTAATTCTTCCACTCCTAATACATACAATCGATACTTCCCATCATGCTTGGAAATCCTCTAATCTCTCCAATAATGAGTAGGCGTTGAAGATCTTCAACAGTTGGTTTTCTTAAATACTCGTCTCCAAAGAAAGAAATGATTCCGTTAATAAAATGTTCTAAACACTTCAGAGATGTGGTTTCACCAATCCGGAGATATTCGCAACTACATCAGCCGCACAACCATATGCAAGGATACGAATTGCTGCTCTACACTTCTGGAGTGCAGAGAAACCGTACCTTCTGGTTGCATCTCTTCTTTGTTGAAAGAAAGGAATTTCATTTGATAGCCGATCGACAATACGAATGAATAATGACTTATTCATTCTAAAGCGACATTGAAACATAGGATGCGGGAAAGTGGCATTTTCAGAAAAATAGTCGGTCCATAGCTTGATGTGTCCTTCTTCACGATATCTTTCGATATGGATTCTTTTCTTTCTCTGTCTTGGAGCTGGTATAGAATCACTGCAAGAGTACATACTTGTTTCCAATTCTTCGGAGAAAAGATTATCGAATTCTTTGTTCAACGCTTCTGCTAACTCATCACGGGAAGACGAAGCCATATTAGAAGAAGAGAATGAATTGATTTTTGAAAGAAAAGTGAATGACTTGATTTCTTTAAGCAAAGAGATGGAATTTTATTTGTAACAAGAGAGATTGATGATTTTTTTTTGACATAATGTAAAAAGAAGAGTGTGATCATATATTTATAGGAAGAAGAGATAATTGTGTGAGTGATGGAATGAATAAATTATATAAAACTTGTTTCATGTCATATTTACAATAAAAAAGAACAAACATACATAAATAAAACAAAGTATTTATGATTCGTGAAACAAAGCAACTGATCCGTGAAATAAAGCAACAAAGCATCCTCTGATTCACTTCAGGCCGTGAAACAAAGCAACAAAGCATCCTCTGATTCATTTGAGTCTGTGAAGCAAAGCAACAAAGCATCCTCTGCAAAAAAAAAATGATTCAAAGCAAAAGTAAAAACTAATTCAAAGCAATAGTTCAAATAACTATCTGATTAGCAAGCTTTGATACAATAACTATCTCAGTTCCAAGCTTATCAAATGCAAAAACTACAACAGAGAATAACAGAAAGTAATATCAAATGAGAAGAACAGAAACTTCACCTCAATAAAGTATCAAATGAGAAGATTCATAGTGATTCTTCCAATGCCAGATCCACAATCTGAGTAGAGAATACAACAATGGATTAGAGAGTTACCAAGAGCTACTAAATTCTTGCATAAAAGATTTAACAAACTGATTCATAAAAGCATACATTTTATAATACATCACAGATGCAAGCTGATTTATAAGGAAAAGCATAACAAACAAAAGGAGATTACAACTGAGGCATACACATACTAAAACACATATTCATAAGCAGATTACAACTAAGGCATACATATACTAAAACATAGATTCATACACAGAGTCATTCACATTTTCAAATATAAGATATTCAAAGCAAGATATCTTTGATTAGCTTCAGTTCAAGTTCTTCTTCAATGTCAGATAATGGGCATGGTTTAGCTAGAATACACTCAAAAAATTTCTTGTTTGTTAGTTTATCATTCAAGGCATGTTCTTGCTGCTTCAAGGCAAAATCTTTTTGCCTAACATCCCACAATCTCTGAATCCTTTCCAAGGCTTCATCTCCATCTTCAGTTCATGAACTTGTTGCTGTCCTCTTCCCTTTACTTTTGGCAGCCTTGACACCTTTTGGCCGAGCTTCAAAGGCCTCGGAGTCTCCTTCATCTTTAGTTCTTCTTTTATTCTTCTCTGTTTCTTTAGTTGGATGTAGAGCACACCACTGCTGGTCATGTTTTAATGCTCTCCATGCGTGCTCCATGTTGAACTTCTTCTTGTAATCATTCTCGTAAATCTAGTGTGCTAACTTCACAAGATCATTTTCACTCATACCACTTGCCATCTGAGTTGTTGCAGCTTGATGAGAACTGGCAAACTTACATGTAGTCTCGTTGATCTTTGACCATCTCTGTTTACATTGTCCTGACTCTCTGTTTTTCAGAGAAGAAGCATTTGGACTTGCAGCAAAATAGGCTCCAATCCGCTTCCAGAATGCTTCTCCTCTTTGTTCATTCCCTACAATGATATCTTTGCTTGTGTTTAACCAAGCAGATATCAGTATTAGATCTTCTGTCACTGACCAATGCACCCTCTTACTGACTGTGGGGACTTCAGATTCACCAATGACAGAACTTGGTGATGGAGATTCAACTGGTTGAAGGAAAGGGAAATTCTGTTGGCTGGTTAAAAGGTCCACGAAGCCAGCATAATTGTTTTCAAAAGGATTCATTATTTTAGTGTTTCTATTTTTTATGTTTCCTACGAGTTGGAGTGAGTGGTATTAGTTTTGTGGTTTAGTTTTATAACCTTAGAACATAGGTTTCGAGTTAATTCACTCAACCACAAGTGGTTAGCATTGAATGAGACAATTAACACTACCACTCTAATCAAGCATTCAACACACACAAGTAAAATCAACTTAACTACATGAACTGTTCATAGTTAAATCAACTTAATTCACACTTATTAGGTTGAGAGTTAAGAGGTTGGGAGTTTTGATTTATTCAGTTCAATACTGAAGGTTGTTCAGTTCATATAGAATTGGTTGATTTACCACTTAAATTTAACCTTAAATTTTACTTGATTTAACAATTAAATTTTATTTGATTTAGCACTTAAATTTTACTTGATTTAACACTTATACTTAAAATCGATTTTTCTTGAATCAGCATTTACAAAATTGGTTGATAAACCAGATTATACTACATTCATTCAATCTCAGTTAATTTGATTCAATAAATTCATTCAATCTCAATTCATTCAATCAATATATATTAACAATCATAAATAACAGAACAGAACTGAATATATATATATATATATATATATATATATATATATATCAAAAAAATNATCACAATAAGATAAACAATCACATAAAGAATCAATTCTACAATATCACATCAGTTCAATCACAGACAGAAACAGTCAGAACCATTTCAACACAGGCAATCACAGAAACAATCACTAACCTTTACACACGAGTTCATCCTACCTCCTCCGAGTTCATTCAAGCTGCTCCAACCATTGCACACCAGTCCTCACATAAAATAGAGAAGAGATTAGACAGAGATTAGTTATTAACGATTACACAATGAAGAGCAAATTAGGCTATACAGAAAAACAAAAAGGTTCACTTGTGATTTATTTGGAAACAAATACATGCAATTCCAGAGCACCAAAAAGCACAAAACACCTCTCTTTCAATACTTTGTATCAAACACCATATTATCTTACTTTACTTTCAATAATCAATAGCAAAGTGGCTAAACAGAAGATAACTCGAGTAATAAGAGTTTCGTTTTTAATACTACATTATTCACAGTATAACTCAAGCAAAACCGAGACATCTAAGCAATATAAAACTAAATAATGTCTAGATTCTAACAGAACCAAATTATCAATCATATCCAGTGTCATCTCTACCGTAGCTATCAACAACGAAACACCATTCCTCGCAAAAAAAAAAGAAAATGAGAAGATATTAGACTGAGAAAACGAATCGATCATAAAATCATCATAAATCATGAATTATCCGCAACTAGCTACTTAAACATGTTTCTAATTACTCTAATTAGATGATTAGCAACGAATCATCAATTTCCCCTAAATTTAAAAACCCTAATTTCAAATCTCGGACAAACCCCAACCCTAATTTCTCAATCAAATCGATGGAATCTAAACAGAAACTACAGATTTTACCTTTCTTGACTCCATAAACGGTCGGTTCCTCCGATTTTAGCTCCAATTTTGACTCCGGAAATTCTTTTTCTCCGATTTTTACACCGATTTTGACAACGCAAACACGCTGGAGAAACCTGCAACCGGTGGAGATAAATCGATCAACATCTTCTCTACCAATCTACGGTGATACTAGACGGAAATCAATTCGAATCGACAAAGGTGTCGATTTGTTTCTGCGTCTTCGCGAGAGAGAAAGAGAGAGAAAAAAATCAATTCTGAACGTGCTTCTGATTTTTTTCTTCTTTTATAATTCTTTCACGGGCCAATCATGTAATGCCACGTATGCGTTTCTTAATCTAAGAATCATTTCTAGTTTAAAAAACGATCATTCGGTTTTAATTATCATTTACAATTATTTTTAATCAATATTAAGTGTAAGAAACGCATAAAATCCCGTCGATAATGGTGGTCTAAGGTTTAAAATGAAAACATTTAAATCTAAGAAATAGACTCAAAAGCGAGTTTATATAATTGCAATCAGCTGGTCCTAGCTTTAACGGAAGCCTCCAAGTCTTATTGTTGCCACTTGATGAACCGTATTTATCTTAGCAATTTTGCATTTACATAGTGAAAAGCAATGGAATTATGAAGTTCAGTTGGATCCTAAACTACTGAATTGGCCAGATTGGGCCTTCAAATGGACCGCCACAACGAGGCTTCAAATTGTTAGGTCAGATCCAATAGAAACGAATAATATCTCGACTTGAGGTTGTGTCTGCAACAAATGCGACTTGGACAAAAGAGATAATGGGATGGTGTTGTAGACTAATCATTCGCTTTTGAGATTAGTTTCGATAAAGATCTTGTTACAGTAGATATTAACAACTTAGAGCACCTTTAATGCAGAGATCCTTAACTGTTGAAAGAATTTTTTTTTTTTTCTTCATTCGATATCAAAAAAAAACAAAAAAAACAAAAAAATCCAACCATTAGCGGGCCACCACGTGTCAGTGGGACCCGCGATTTGGTGAACAGTTAAGGAAGGATCGGTTATTATATTAGACATTTAGTATACGAGTCTTTACTTTTGTTGTGAGACCCATAAGTATTTTAATATTTTTTTTGTGGTTCAATAGTTAAGAATCTCTCCATTGTAATTGCTCTTAGTCAAATTTATTTCGCTCATTTTTACTGTTCTTTTTTCCTTTTATGTTTCATTCCTCTTAAATACTTCGGAATATAACCACTAAGTTCGTATTAAGCCAGAAAAATTAACTAAAGTAGTTAACATACAACTATTCTAGTCAAAACTTGATGTTGGCCAATGGCCATCACTACCAAACTTCAAAGGAGAGTAATAAGAAGTTAATTATCAACTTTAACATATAGTCAAGAAGAATGGCACATGCAATTTGCTAAGAACATATATTTGACTCCTAAAACTTAGTGCAACTATACAAAATGTACACATGCTTCTACTTTAAATTAAGGTTATGAATTCATTGTACAAAAGTAAAATAATTCATATGGATCAATTCTGACACTTAATAATAAGGGTCAAGGGACGTATATGATACGTTAAAATGTTTAAACTATATTTTTGGGAGAATACTTGTATTCTTAAGATTTTATTTATTCTTTAGACTAAATTTCGATTTAAAGGAATGTTAATTACTATTATAATAACATTTGGTACAATTCCACTATATATATAATATATGGTAAACTATATCTTTGACCATGGATCCGTAATTTCTCATACACTAACTGACTAACATGTGCTTGCCATATGTATCTTTCTTGTTTCAATAAAAAATTAATTTTGTTCAAAGTTAGAAATTCAAGATTGTGAATACTATAATCACGTGCTCTCCACTCGATCATTTTATCGCCATGTACCAAGTTTTTGATGTATAATTTGACTATTTTATATAAAAGTTTCTCAGTAATTAACAAAATTCTTCTACGTGTCGGATTCAATGATCCAAAATTTTCCTGGATTTATTTATTTTTTTTAAAAAACTAAATAAAATATATTTTAAATAGATTTCTTCAATATTTAGATAATCCTAAAAAAAAATTCCTAACATAAAAGAAATCTTAATCTAAAAGGAATCTTCTAATTATATAAAGAAGGGTTTCTCAAAGTTAGTAATTAACAGGATCATTACACGTGTCAGATCCGATGATCTAAAATTTTCCTGGATTTATTTATTTTTAAAAAACTAGATAAAATATATTTTAAATAGATTTCTTTAATATTTAGACAATCCTAATCAAAAAAGAATTCTTAACATAAAAGAAATCTTAATCTAAAAAAGATCGAGAATATTAATGGTTGAAAAATTAATTTTAACAAAAAGTAATTTTCATTACTAATCTTATTCTATAGAGAAGGGTTTCTCAAAATTAGCAATTAACTGGATTCTTCCACGTGTCAGATCTAATGATCCAAATTTTCCTGGATTTATTTATTTTTAAAAAACTAGATAAAATATATCTTCAAATAAATTTCTTTAATATTTAGGTAATCCTAATCAAAAAAAGAATTCCTAATATAAAAGAAATTTTAATCTAAAAGAAAATCGGGAATATTAATTATTAAAAAATTAATTTTAACAAAAAGTAATTTTCATTACTAATCTTATTATATAAAGAAGGGTTTCTCAAAGTTAGCAATTAACAGGATCCTTCCACGTGTCAGGTCCAATGATCCAAAATTTTCTTGAATTAATTTATTTAAAAAAAACTAAACCAAATATATTTGTAAATAGATTTCTTCAATATTTAGATAATCCTAATCAAAAAAAATTCCGAACATAAAAGAAATTTTAATTTAAAGAGAAATCGAGAATATTAATTTTTAAAAAATTAGTTTTAACAAAAAGTAATTTTCATTACTAATTTTATTATATAAAGAAAGGTTTCTCAGAGTTAGCAAATTAACTGTATTTTTCCTTGTGTTAGATTCAATGATCCAAAATTTTCCAGGATTTAATTATTTTTAGAAAACTAGATAAACTATATCTTTAAATAGATTTCTTCAATATTTAGATAATCGTAATCAAAAAAAGAATTCCTAACATAAAAGAAATCTTAATCTAAAAGAAAATTGGGAATATTAATTGTTAAAAAATTAATTTTAATAAAAAATAATTTTTATTACTAATTCTATTATATAATAAATATTATATTATAAAATTTATTTTTATCAAACGAAGTATTATTATTATTATCTTGTTATATAAAGAAGAGTTTCTCAAAATTAATTATTAAAATGATTCTTCCATGTGTCAAATCCAACAATCTTATTATATAAATAAGAGTTTCTCAAAGTTAGTAACTAAAAGGATTTTTCCATGTGTCAAATCCAATGATCATAAAATTTTTGGTGATATATTTAAAACAATAAAAAATTGTAACTATATCACAAAATATTTATATCTGTTTAATATCCTATTATATGAAGAATTCAAATCCTAACATAAAAAATAGTAAATAAATAACTATATCATAATGTGAAAATAATACTAATGTTATTAATATTCTAATAGAAAAATTAAATTCATTAAACTAATTATAAAAATTACATCTATTTATAATAATTATAAAGTAAATATTATATATATAATTATTTATATACATTAATCTATCGATATTACAAAGATCTTACTTATAAAATAAATATTATATATAGATAATTATCTATATAGAGATTAGTCAACATCGAATATCCTATTGTTTTGGTAACATATTGGTAACAAAGCTATATTGGTAAGATAATTATCAAGTAAGATTGGTAACAAGTTAAATATAAAACAACTATCGATATTGGTTTTTTAGAAGATACAATTATCGACTTAGTTTAGTTTTTTATATATATCTTTGATCTTAATCCTAACAAAAAATATGATCCTAAGTTCCTAATTTTAACAGAAAATAATTAGTTAAATATATCCTAGATAAATATGTGTATATAAGATTTCAATCTTAATTTAAAAGGAAATTGTGAATATTAATCTCTGTATATACATAAACACATAGACAATTTTTTCAACTCTCTTCAACTTTTCTAGCTCTCTTCAACTTAATTATTTCTCTTTTGTTTACATCCAACACAATAATCAAATAAAAAAGGTAAACATTTAAAATTAAATGTATCAATATTTTGTTTTAAAAATATTATCTTAATATTTTATCAATATTTATATACATATATTTATATGTTTTATGAATGAAAATCTC